>JASSUY010046239.1:0-34191 GCA_032466535.1 Forpus xanthops | reverse complement strand
TTCTCTAGCTGCATCTCAGTAATTTTCCATTACTACTGTTACAAAGCCATCACACTTAACATTACTTAAAATTGATTGTAAAGGTTTATATTTTCATTTTGTAATTTTGTAAGCCCCCTTGTTTCAAATGTGTGACTTGGGCTGGCTTGCTACCTTTCCACCACAGGTCTGGAGGAGTCTTTGTGTTTTCTTGGGTTTGCAAAGCTCAGTGCTAGAAGCTGGAAAAGATTGAGGCATTCCATAGAATCATAGAAGAGTCAGGGTTGGAAAGGACCTTAAGATCATCCAGTACCAACCCTGCCATGGGCAGGGACGGCTCACACTAAACCATGGTACCCAAGGCTCTGTGAACCCGGCCTTGAATGCCACCAGTGATGGAGCATTCACAACTTCCCTGGGCAACCCATTGCAGTGCCTCACCACCCTTACAGTAAAGACCTTGCTCCTTATATCCAATTTAAACTTCCCCTGTTTAAGTATGAACCCATTACCCCTTGTCCTGTCACTACAGCCTCTAATGAGTAGCTCATCCCCAGTGTCCATATGGCCCCCCTTCAGATACTGGAAGGCTGCAGCCATGGCAGAGGCCTGTGAATTTAAATATTGATGTGTATAATCAGCTGCAGGATCAAGTCTTTCATTTATTTCAACCGTGTCATTTAATCACAAACATTCCCAGTTAACAGCAAAGCTTTGAGTCTTGTATGATGGATGTTCTCTTCAGTGTTGCACTCACTTGTCACCATACTGTTTAACCAGGGCCTAACCCATTTCAGACGTGGCTGTACTGCTTCTCCTCTGTGGTCTGTATGGCACATGGTGCTATGACTTTAAAATCAAAACAAATAAGCTGCTGTCCATCTCCTCCCTCCCCTAAACCTGCTTGTCTCCTTGAATTTGCTCTCGAGTTACTTAGCTAAAGGCTAAATCACATTATGTCATACACATTAACTGGAAACAAAGCAAGTCTCTGCAGACACCTGAGCAGATGCCAAATGTCAAATCTGATGGAAAATGCTTAATTACTTCTCCCAAACCTACTTTTTTTTTCCTTCCTCCCTGTGTTTTAGAAATCCCCCTCTTACAATGTGAAATGTCCTTTCTCTGTTTCAACTTCAGCTTTCCAGGCTCCCTGTGCTTTGGACAAGGGAGCTTAGAGCAACGAGTCCTTTTCAGTATGGTCTTTTTGCAGTTCATTTTTCTGCTGGTTCAGGGTCACTTTTCTTCTGCAGCATCATTTCTGGGTTTTGAGGTTTTTCTTCTTCCTCAGCTATTCCTCTCTGTGTTTTTTTTCCACCAAGATTTGTTGTCTGTGTTTTTACCACTTGCTGTATTCCATGAGTGAGTTGTGGAGTGCGTGGTGGTGATGTGATAAAACCTGGTGAAATTACTGTTAAAGGGAGATGGTGGGACTCTGAAACGCTCCAAAACTCATCACAGGAACTGTGTATCGTGTGTGAGGTCTAGGTTCAATTCACTGTACTAAAGCTGTTCTGTGCAGAGGCTTATAGCTTGCTTTCCACAGCCACGGTGAATGCACTGGCCATGAGGCTGTTCTGGGAGGACCTCTGGTTTCTCCCCACTGTTTCTGCTGTTAGTCTAGTGATGAATCCAGAAGGATTTTGTCCCTAGGTGGGACAAATGTACCTTTATGCAATCATACTCTTGCAGGATGGAAGAGGCCCAGCGATTGGCTGTGTAACCGTTCAGAAGGACAACAGTGAGGACTTGAATACGCGGTTTTGATCTGAACACACAGTTCTGGGCTGGTGCTGTTTTCAGGAGCTCTATTTTAGCCGTTGGAGAGCTTTACGCACAGATAGTTTGTGCTGCATCGCCAGCAGAAGCTTTGCGTCTCGTAAGTGGTGAGAAGCAGGGGAAGAAGAGCGGCAGAAACCAATGATCTTAAGGTCCTTTCCAACCCTAACTATTCTATGATTCTATTCTAAGAGGGCTTTTGGTAAAGCATGGAGCCCTGAGGATGCTGAAAATAGCTGTCACAGTCCTGTTCCTTATGAGCAGGGTAACTGCTGTGCCTGCAAGGCAGGTTGTGTTTTACAACCACAGTGTTGGGCTGGCACCAGCATTAGCGCAGACCTTCCCACAACACGTTGTGGCTGTCGTGTTTCCCTCATGCAGACAAGGAAATGGTGAGTTCAGGGCTCTCCTGGGGAAACTGGGGTTTTCTCTAAGCAGCTATCCTGTTCCCAGGTCACTTTCTTTCCTTCCTGTACCTTGTCTCATCCGACACTGAGCAGTGTGGTCACTGCAGAGCGCAAAGATGTGTGTGCAAGAAGCCTGTTGATGCTGCAGAACTGAGACGAATGAGTTGCATTTATTTTCTATTTGAAATCCTTTCTGTGATAAGTGAGTTTCCTGTACTTGGATTTTGCTGCTTTCCCCATCTCTCTGTGTGTCTTTGCCATATACTGCAATTTGTTGGGTCTCCCGGGTTCCATGGGGCCAGCCCAGCAGCAGTAGAGCTTTTCCTTAAGCAGGATCTCCCAGCACTTAGGGAGCTGTGATTTGGGAGGAGAGGAAGGGACAGTAGTTTGTGCAGTTATTGTAGTGTTTCTACGGAGGTGGGAAACTAAGCAGCGTGTTGGACATCTACAGAACCTGAGAGCTGTGTGGCAGGGCACAGGCAGCCTGTAGCATGATATTATCATGAAGTGAATCATAGAACATGATGAAATTAACTTGAATTTCCTCCCCTTTTAAAGGGCTGATGCCTTATTGTACTCCCCTCCTCAGAATCCCTCACCTGCACCTTTGCCATCTTCAAGCATTCCTTGCCCACATGGACTAGCACTGGGTCTCAGATGTGCTTTCCCTCTGGGGTCTGCTGTTCGGAGCATCTTCAGTCCTATCTAGAAACAAACCCAGAGCGATTCGCTTTGATGTGTAAACTCTGAGTTAATGAAATGACTGAATTAATGTTTTGTGTCTCCTGGGGAAGAGAGCAAAGGGAATGTGTTGGCCTATATTTCATTTGAGGAGGAAAACACTTGTTCAGTTGCACATACAGAGCCAAGATTTCTTAGCCTGCATGGTCTGTGTTGAAGCACAGGGTTGAGAAGCCCCTGGCTTGGTTTCATCAGCGTGTGGAAGAGCTGCCTGCTTGGTTATCACCGTTAAACCACTGAATCATAGAATGGTTTGGGTTGGAAAGGACCTTAAGATCATTTAGTTCCATCCCCTGCTACAGGCAGGGACACCTTCCACTAAACCAGGTTGTTCCAGTGCCTGTCCACCTTGGCCTTGAACATTGATAGAGATGGAACATTCACAGCTTGGGCAGCCTGTTCCAGTGCTTCACTATCCTCACAGGGAAAAACTTCCTTATATCTAACCTAAATCTCCCCTGTTTCAGTTTGAACCCATCATCCCTTGTCCTATAGCTATAGTCCTTAAGGAAGTATCCCTCTCCAGTATCCTTGTAGGCCTCCTTCAAATACTGGAAGCTGCTCTCAGGTCTCCAAGCAGCTTCTCTTCTCCAGGCTGAACAGCACTGATTTTCTTAGCCTGTCAGAAGACAAAGGAGACCCTCAGTTAAAAATAGTACATATCCTATAATTAAAGCCATATTTATGCAAGCAGAGGCAGAATTGAGATAATAAACCCACTCTTAAATGTGCACTTCATCAAGCTTTCATCATACAGTTTATAGCTTTTAATATTCTTGCACTCTCTTCTGTTTTTCTATGTGGTTTTTACATGCAGCCTGTCTGGAGTGGTCAGAGGCAGGGTACAGGCAGTGACAGTGTTAGCACATGGGCACACAGGATGTGTATAGCTGGCAGCCCCAGAGCAGCTCCGGGCCAACCTGTCTGCCAGCAGATCAGGTTCCCTGTGTCCTGGCACAGTGGTGCTCAATTCCCATCTGAGCCTGCTCCACACAGGATATGTTCTTCCAGCAAGTTGAGTGCATCAGTTGTTCAGATGAATCTCAGCTGCTTTCTCTTCACTTCACTGGGGAGGGCAGAGCACTTTACTGGCCTAAATCGTTAATTAGGGGTGTGAGATCTTGATGTGTTGCTCAGTGTTTTGCAGGTTTAGCCCCCAACTTGTTTGCTCCATTCCAACCCTGAGCAGACTGCAAACAGGCAGGAAATAGGAGAGATTAACCTTTATATATCTTCTGGGAAACCGGGTTATCTTATCCTTTCCCCATACAAAATAGCTTTGAGAACATTTTTTTCTGCAATAACATTGATAATTTTTCTGTGGTGCTTTCTCACAGGGGAAACAAAACAGTGTTGCTGCCATTCCTTCTTATTGTTTTGGTACTTTGAAAGTTATTCTTTGCTCAAGATGCTCTGAGGAATTGAGTGTGAATCAAAGGCTCAGGGCAGATCTGAGAGGAATGAAGCAGTAAGCTCTTAGTCCAGCTGCAGAATTTCCTGGGCCTTTGTATTAACTTTATTTATTTGGGTGGAAACCCATTTTGATTACAGTCTGGTCTCCTAGGATGACTTGGTCCAGCTTCTTGGGTTTGAAAAACAGCACTATGGTCTCCAAGCCATCTCAGGGGTGACACTGGCTATTGTCTTTTACTGCTTGCAATCAGTTATGCTGCTATAGGAAGCTGTAAATGGTTTGTTTGCTTTTTCCTATGCAGCTCCTGTAAATCTTCCCTCTCCTGCTCATGGTGTGACTTATGACCCATCAGAGGGCTGGTGAAAATGACCCTGAAAGGGATGGGAAGTGCCAATTTGCTGGTCAAACAGCCAGTAAGTCATTTATTTATAAGGACAGGGAGAAACACTGCTGGAAATCACAGCTCTGTTCTTAATAGTCATCCCCATTGCAGTAGTGCTGATTGTATTGCTCTCCTCTGGTGTGGATTGTGTTTCTGTGAAGACCTGGGCTAGCAAAAGGAGGAGCTGAAGATACATCACCACCCCTTGTGCAAGCTGTTTCCTTTTAGATCTGCTGTGAAAGGCTTGGTAAAGCTTTGACATCAGTACTGGCCTTGGTGCTTTCCCTTTGCATGAAAATAAGCCTCCCCCCATGGCTCAGCTTGGTGGCAGTTCTTAAAGCGATGTGTTTTTAATAGCCCGCAGCACTGGCAAACCCGTGCGTGGGTGATGCCTTCTGATGTTTGCTCACGTGCAGCCCTGGTCAGGTCTTGGACCTTCGAGGTAGAGCTTTGCCACACCAGGAGTTTCAAGGGACGTGTTTGCCCTGGCAACACGTTCTCTTTGGGCTCTGCAGTGAGAAGGCCTTTAAAAGAGCAGGAGGAGGCTGGGTCTGACTGTGCTGATGTCAGTCTGGATTTAGCTGCACTGAAGGGAATGAGGCTAGTCCACACTGACACCGGCATAAAAGGAGGGCAGAATTAGGCTTACAGTACCTAAAAAAACATCTTAGGTCCTGATTCATCAAAGCACTTCATTGTGGCTGAGTTCTTCCTAAAGCCCATGCGTTAGCATTTTGCTGACAGGAGACATCTATTTTTATTCAGAAATAGCAGAAAGGGCTAAAAGGAACACTTGTGAAATGGCTTCCTTCTGACTAGAAGTATAACCGGTTCTAAATTGGGGGCAAAGAGGAGGAAACATGTTAGGCTGAGTATTTCTTACATGTTAAATATCGTATTTAACTGCAGATCAGAGCTTCTGATGAAAATATTGTGTCAGTTGCAATGGCAACATTGCTGGTACAGTGTGTAATTATCATTTTTGATAATGGACGAACACACTGTCTTTAGGAGCCAAGAAAGCTGTTCAGTGGTCACTGGGTAGAGATTTCTTTTTGCTTAGCAATAACCTATTTCTATATGATGCTATAATCATGACACAATCACAATCTGGAGATAGTACAAGCACCTATCTGCCCTTTGTGCACCAAAATACCCCAGAGATGCAATTATCTCATGGCTACTACGTTTTTGACAAGTATTATTGCTTAAGTATTGCAAGCCCCGAATGCTGCTATGTACAGAAAACATGAAATATTCATTTGCTGTTACACATAAGAATCCCATTTCTCTATTGAGTGAGTGGTGCTTTTCAGGTCATCCAATTGAACAGCTATGAAGAGATTTGAGGACTTGGGGATTCTTGCTCATTTGGACTTTTGTAGTCTTCTTTATTTTGGGGCAAAATAAATGCAGTGACTGTTTTGCTAGGAAATGAGAATGTGACCTTCCACCCTCCTTGTCCCTTGTAGTTTATAATGGGGAGACAGGCTTGGTGGGGCTGTAGGAGTGGAGTGAGCTTTCCATTTCTTCAAGCTTGGTGAACAAAACTTAGCTTTTTGAATCATTACGAAGTGCTGGGTGAGCAGATTCACTGTTCCCCCCACTAAGTGTCCTTTATTTGCATTGAAGCAGAGTATACATCCCTAGCCGTTTTTGGCCAAAGGAACCCTTTGTGTTGAACTTGGGTTTGGTTAACTATTGTCTGTGTGGCCTCGGTGAGAAAGACTGATGACCAGTGCTAGTAGTAAGTGTTAGAAGTTGCCATAGCTTCAGGTTGGCACAACAGTTTGTTCTGGTCTGTATCAGCACAGAACTGTCTGATTCATATTTTGCGTATTAGTTATGGCTATGAATAGACCCTGTTTGTGTGAACTTGTCCATATGTATGTGTGAATGCTCTGTGTGCCCTGGGGTCTCTTTGGAGTCTGTATCTCCATTGCTTTGGCTGCTGGAAGTGCCAGGTTTGCTCCTTTCAAGCTGTTCAGAATGAGGAAGGACCTGGGGATCTCGCCAATGAGTTTTGCTCTCAAGTTTCACCAGCAAGAGCAGTGCATTACTGTCATCTCTGATATCAGCAAATGACCAAGGAAAATTAGACTGAGAGAGCCAGGAGCCCTCACCAGTGATTGCACAGCTGCAAAGAAATGGGCAATGAAGCTGCAAGAGGTATGTGTGCCCTTGGGTGCTCCTCTGAAGTATAGATAAACCTAGGGGCTGCACATTCCTCAGTGACAAATCTCCCCTTGTAATCACCTGAAACAGAACTTCTGGTGGTTTGGACACGTTCGACTGCTGCTTGTGCTTCTCCAGATGACTGAGTGGGTACGATGAACCCCAGGTGGTCAGTACAACTGCCTTGAAGCCTCATCTCTTGCACTGACTAATAATCCATGTTTTAGAGGAAAAATAGATTGCCTGATGATGTACTGCCACATACGGGTGTTATGTGAGGGGAGAGGTTCTCCATTTTCAAGTAGCCAAACTGTTCCAGCCTGGACCTTGGTCTCCTGTACCAGCGTAGGAGCAACCTTTGGACTGAGGAGAGCCTTGTGTGCTATCCTTACTAGGGAAAAACAAAGCCCTGTGTTTCCAGATGTGATGTGGCTTCAGGTTGGGTTGGTCCCGTTGTGTGGGTCTGTGGTGATGCTCTTGGAATGTTTTATTTCAATCCTTCTGCAAAGCCTGGCTTCATTCTGCTCTTATGGTACTTAAAAAAAAAGGGGGGGGGGGCTATTTGTGTTAAAATGTCTTTTGTTGGGTGGTTTTTATCTGTTCAGATCTGAGGAAACAAACCTTTCTGCTATCGCCCTC
Source organism: Forpus xanthops (assembly GCA_032466535.1). Classification (NCBI taxonomy): domain Eukaryota; kingdom Metazoa; phylum Chordata; class Aves; order Psittaciformes; family Psittacidae; genus Forpus; species Forpus xanthops. Next base: position 26,675 of record JASSUY010046239.1, on the reverse strand, counting down.
CCCTGGGTACATGGCTATTTACCTGATGTCTGAAGGAGAGCGCTGTTTCTATGCTTCATGTACTTGAAAGGAAGGTAAATAATTCCTTTACTCCTTTCAGTTTGTCTTAGACTTGTCACCCCTAAGAAAATGTGAAGCCAAGTACAATCAGGGAAGGGCTATATAGCAAGCAGTTTGTCCATGAAATGCATTTGTTTTTAATTGCCTCATTAAGTCAAGTTGTGATGGATTGTATAACCTTACCCAATGCAATCTGACATAATGGGATGCTGTCAGAAGTTCTGGAATAACAGAGTGATATTCACTTGACTGGGGTTTTCTTGCGTGTGTTTATAGCCGTGTCAATCACTTGCAGTGCTTATATGCATTAAGAATGCCTTGGCATGAGGAAAAGCAAGGTCATTAATGCTTTTTGTCATGATTACTTGATGGGCTTGTTGTTCCACCCGGAATTAATGCCTTCTGGTAGCACAGGAAGGGGGCATGGGGCTGTTGTGCTGTCATGTAATATGGTAGGTGTTGGGCTCACAGATTTCTTCTGGTGGTGCTTTCCAGGGCTCTGTCCATCAGAAACCCACAGATTCATTCACAGCTGAGGGTAACTGAGCTCTTCTAAAGTCTTCGACTGGTGTTTAATAAACATGGCTTGAATAGACCCTTCCATGCCACACGTCTGTTTTGAAGGGATATAGCAAATGGAGGTGGTGTGTCCAAGTCAAAGCAAGCTTACTTGGTAACTGGAGCTGGCTTTGCTACTGCAGCCACAAGGAAATAGGAGATCTTGTGCTGGTGTCTTGTGTAATGGGGAAATGCAAGAACATCCTCCTCCTCCTCCTGTGACAGGTGAAGTTTTGTAGGTTTTTCAACTGTTTAAATAAGGCTTTTGGCCATCCAGGAGCTCAAAATGCCTCCTCCAGAAAAGGAGGAGGCAAAACCCACCACCCTCAGGTAAATCATTATAATCATTATGCTGCATTTCTCTTCCAAACCCTGTAAAAAAAGAAAACAGTAATTTTGAATACAATTACTTTTGCTTTTTTCCGTTTCTCCCTTAGAATTCCCCAGCTGTTAAACTGATTTTGGATTAAACCCAAAACTTACGACTATTTCTTTATCTCCCTTCTCTCCATCCTTTCCCAGAAGAATATCTGGTGGAGGAAGTTTTTAGAAACAGTATTTCCATGTATGGGGCCGACTCCCACAGGACATCATTCCTTAAATACTGGTGGCTCTATTTAATTACGAGGAGCCGGACCATTGAGTTGGATGAAGCCACACTTATGTGTAAATGCTCTTACAAGCAGTGATTAGAATGGCAGGTCTTGACAGCCAAGCCAACCAGAAACGTTGAAATACACCGTTTGGGGCTGTTTGATAATAAATCTCAACTGCCACGGGCTTAGTTCTCTCCTTCAGAAGTTTAGGGCTTTCTCCTTCATCAGGACAAGGGCATTCTTCAGATTGTCTTGAAATGGATGTGCCGTCTTCTGTTCTTCTGCAGGGGTTGCGGCTGTGAATGTGAAGGAAATCCGTGAGATCTTAGGAGGTGTTTGGAGATAAGGTTATTTTGCATTAAAGCTCAGTGGGAAGCTGATTTCCATTATGTTTTCTGGGGTTTGTGGGATAAAAATGAATCCTGAATCAGAACACAGAAACTTAATTTTCCCAAGAAGTTGAAATGTCAGAACACTGTAGAGAGTTTTCATGTAGAGGAGTCATTGCTGTCTGTCATTTCCATGGGACTTGGCCTGAACTTGGTGATGTTCTTGTCTGCTTCTTCTGAGCTCCTCAGCTTGAGGCAGTGAAAGGCTGAGAAAACTCATGTCAAGTCTAATTTGCAGCTGTTGCAGCTTGCAGCCTCTGTGACTCCATGGATCCCTGTGCTTCCAGGCCAGGAATCAACTTACAAGTATCAGGGCTGAGCAGGCTGTTTAGCCCCACAAGTAGTTTGGCCATGGTGACACGTGCTTGTAGTGTATGAAGTGAAAACACAACTGTACACTCTTCAGCCTCCAGCATTGATCTGATCCAGACTCCCTGCACAGCCTCATCTATGAGATGGTTTACTCCATCCCTACTCCCTCTTTGGGGTCCTGACAGCCCCCCCAAAGCAGTCTGGTTCTGAGTATTGTCTGCATTGTGGCTACATGGACTTGGAAACCTTGGGGAGAACCGCAGCAGAGCCAGGAAGAGGCAAGACTACTCCCATGGATACTCATGAAAAACGAAGCTGCTTCTGTCAAAGGTTTTCTTAGAACCTGCCAGTCCTTTGGGAAAACATATTTAATCAGGAACTTCCTTTCCTTCTGTTCCTCCTCTCTACTCATTCGTCTCTTCATTCCCATTCCTGCTCCTCTCTTTGCCTGTTCCTTTACTTCCATGCTGCAGTTCTGGTACCAAGTGCTGGTACTAGGCTGCCAGCCCCTCACAAGCATCCCAAGTTTGCATGTTTTGGGAATATGCAAGCCTGTGAAACAGCATGGAAATGTGAACACTTCTCTGGGGGCAGAGAGTAAGCCACAGAGCTAAAACCTGGTCCTGATGAAATCCAGGGAGCTTTTACTGTTATGAAGTTCTTCAGCAAGAGCTGTTCTTTGTTTGGAGCTGCTGTGATTGTTTTCAGTAAGAGCTTCAGCTTCACTGGGGTGTATCTGTACTGATTACAGGACTGAACATAAATGTCTGGGGAGAATATGCTAAAGTTCATGCCACTGGTGACACGCTTCAGTAATACCTACCTCCACAAGCCCGGGGTTTAGATATCTGCTTTATTTGGGCTTCTGTCTAATTATACCCCCAAGGAGCTTAAGGGAGTGAGATAATCTGTACTGACAGTGCATGGTGAGGAAATGTCCTTCCTTAACCATCCTGCTGATGAATGACTTCAACGTGGAAGCAAAGGCAAACTGATGACAGAGAACAAGTGGAAATCACACTAAAGTTTGGGTTTGACCTGGGGTAGGCACTGGAGAAAGAAGTAAATGAAAGAAGGGAATTTGGTCCAGAAATGATATTCCTTTTGTCTAAGATGCTGATGAAGTAACTCAGCTCCTTGTACCAGAAGCACTGCTGTCTATTGCTTTGCTTTGCAGTGCCATCTTTTCAGAATATTTTGTTTCAGTTCCCTTGGTACCAATCAGGAGAGCTCTGACCAGCTGTAATAAGCCCCTGACTTCATTTCCAAATGCTGTCTCTTGAGAGCATTAAGAAGATGATGGGGTTTAGGAGCAGTGAGCTGGCTGCTTCTTGCTGGGGATGGCAACTTCAGGGGTCAGGAGGCCCTGTAATTAATAGGGAGTAATAAGATAGCTGGAAAGTTCTAGCACACAAGCTGAGATCCTGGGTGGAAGCTATGGGAAGAGGGGGAAGGCAGTGAGAAACTTGAGAACAACCTACTTCTTGTACCCCTCATCAGCTGAGCCCTGGCCACAGGGATCCTTAATTTGAAGGAGCAAATGAAATTGCTTTTCCTCTAAATAAGCCTAGATCCTGTATTGCAGCCCTTATCACTGTGTAGTCTGAGCTCTTTGAGGGCTTGAATGTATTTGTGTTCAGGAGCATTTTGACAGTGGAATGTACTCTTATCCCTGTTTTTAGCTGGGTGGTTGAGGCAGAAGTCCTGCAGATTCCAGGGGGTTGGCTTGGTACCATGTGGCATGGCCCATCACCTTGCACAAGTCCAGAAGTGGTGCCATTCGCTTTTGTTGCTAAGCCATGGGCTTCCCTTCCAAGGGGATGGGGTGATTTTAATTCTGGAATCATATTCCCTTGAAATAAACATGAGCTTAGTGGAAGTGCTTCGAAATGGCTGAGCAAATCCTTAATGCTCTGCCAAGCACTATCGCTTGAAGACTTTGAGATCCCCAACTTTAGTTTCCGTAGCTGCAGTCAAGCTAGTAAGATGATACCCATGAGTGACAAACCTCCAAAATCACCCTCTTCTTCTGTTGCCTTGATTTATTATCATGTTTATTGTTTTGTAATAAAGCCAAAAGCCCAAGCTAATCCGCTTGAAATGCAGCAGTTGCAAGGCACCGTGTGGTTGTTTACTCCAAAGCTGCCCATGGTCTTTGAAACAGCAGGAAAATACCTAAGGGAGATACATGGCAGAGCATCAGCAGGAACTTGCAAGGGGGGGGTGGGGGTGTCACTGCTGCAGGGTGGTGTTAAAACGATTGAAGGCTTCATGTCATGAAGCCTGACAGCAGTGCTGCATGGTGCGATTAGTAACTGCAGCAAGGGAGATGGTGTTTTGTGCCATCTCCAGCCTCACTGAGCCTGGCAGAAACTCAGATCTACGCAGCAAGCAACATATATAGTAGTAGAGAAGGATCAGGCAAGGGCTTACCAGTGAAATAGTGCTTGGAGAAGGATGCATCCCCTCAATTTGGAGGCATTTGCTCAGTGTTGAATGTGGATGTGGTATCTGTATGCAGAAGCAGACCCATGCGGTTGCTGCAGCAGTCAATGATGCATGGGTTGATCTGTTGGCTTTGGGAACTTATTTCCAAGCACTACCCCTGGAGAATGATGCTCTCGGTTTTGCCTGCCAGAAATCAGGTCAGAGGTTTGAGTATGCTTATATCTATCAGCTGTGACGTGGGTGGTCAGGCATAGGCCACCGTATGACCCCATAGTGAGGGCTATGTTTGTGCTTTCATGATTCCTTAGGGTCTTCCTGCCGTGAAGCTGTTGTGGATGTGCTGCACCTACGTTTTATAAAACTTAGTGACATTAACATTGATTTCAAACAGGAAACCCACCACCTCGGACACTTCAATGCTGAGAAATACCTAACAGTACTGCTGGCTTGGGAGCAGCCTCTTCCATGGCGTGTGGGATTTCTCTGCTGTCAGGTAGAATTTAACAGGAGCATGAAGGACAGGAGGATTTCCAGCCTGAAGGAGAGCAGGAGGCTGCTCTCAGTCGTGTTGGGCAGGAGGCAGTCGCCACATGCTGCTGCCTCACGTAATGACCCTTGTGCTAATGCTGTTCCCTGTCATTTAACACAAAAATAAAACTGCTAAATTGAGACCAATTGGAAACGTGTGGTTTGCTTTAGAAAACACTTAATAGCTGCTATACTTTAGGACTGTGATTGGAAAAGGAGGGAGAAGTAAATAGTTTGGATTAATTGAGCAGTATCAAACCGTTATTATTGGACTTTCCTAAGTTCTACCCAAAACTTGGCTCAAATCAAACAGCTTCAGATAATTTGTGAGAAGCAGAAGGTGGGAATAGGGCATAAGAGTGTGTGATTACCTGAATGGAAAACCAAGTGTTCCCAGCGCTCACAGTAGTTAGTGAGTTGTTTTGAAGGATTTTTCGCCCCTTAAATCTTTAGTGCTTTGAGGCAGTGATTTTGGCCTCCAGATGAGTAGAGCAACTTGCTCTGCTGCAGAAGAGGTTTTGAAAGCAGTGTGAGCACCATTTGCAGAATTAACAGCCATAAAGTAGAAATCGTTTCAAAACAGGTTGAGAGATCTCTTGGTTACCTAATCATGGAAAAAGTGGCCTGCAAGACCTGAGCAGTTCGTGGTGGCTTGTCACCTTTGTAGTGCTCAGACCCCGCTTAAAGAGCATGGGCACCAACCTCCCTGCTGCAGACACCAGCAGCTTTGCAGGCATTTGTATGCGAAGGCAGGCAGTGACTGCATCAAAGACTGGTTTTCCTTATCTATGTGTATGATGCTGTGGCAGGTGGGAAAACGCAGACTGGGCTGAGTGCAAGCTGCATCTGCAGGCATGGGGGACATGCAAGTTGTATCTTTGATCCCTGGGAGCTCATCTTAGTGTGGAACAATATAAAGCATTTGCTATCTCGCTTTCTTCTGCTCTCTGTATTGCTGCAGCTCTCTAAAATATTGATTAGATGAGAGGGGGACCTCCCTCAGATGATCCTCTGTAGCATTACTTGCTGCATTGGGTTTCTCTGTAGAAGCGGTAATGGTGACTCAGTATAGACGACGACTTGAATTGATTATGTCAGCTCTAACTAACGGTGTTGAAGACCAATAAAGTGACTCTTGGATTGGTTTGGCATTATTAGTTTCATTATTAATTATGCAGACATGACAGCAGCATTAGTGCGAGGAGTAACCATCAAAATAAAATGGAATTGTGCTCATAAATCTCGCCAATGAGGAATAAGTGAAGGTTTATATCCATTTTCCATAGGAAAGGAGAGGAAATGGAGTGAGTTTAGGGAAGGAGAGAGATGGAGGCGGGGGGAGAGTTTGTGGAAGGATGCCAATACGCTGAAGATTGTGCAAAGAAGGATCCTGAGTAAAAGGGAACAGGAGTTTGGGATAAGGTCTGCCCCTGCCTGAGGTGGATAAGGTTGGGTTGTCCTGCATGTTAACAGGAATTACACACCTTATCACATGTAAGCTCTGCTGCATGCCTGGTGCTTTCCTGTTCCCTTTGGGGCTCTGCATCCAGTTTGTCATCTAATCTGGGAGCCACTCTAAAGGATTTTGCTGTGTGAGGCTGGGGCAAGCACCCTGCCCATCTCCCAGTGTGTTTGAAAGCTTTAACATGGGGATTGTAAATAGCAGAGTCCAAATCCAACTGGGTCAAGCACTTGCCAGGAGCAGGCTCTGATTTGGGTGCTGCCTGTGGTCAGGAGGAAGGGGAAGCAGGCACATCCATCCTGCCCTGGAGGGGGAACAGGGAGATCCTTGCTCAGCAGAAGAGCTGCCTTTGCTCCTGGGAAGCTGAGCCTGCTTTGACCATGGTAAATGGCTGAGACGAGGCAGTGCACATTACCTCCTGCCCCAGGGGAAGATGGAAGAAGAATTACACCTCAGAGCCATGCATGGGAATGGCACAGTTTCCTGAGGTGATGCAATGTGCACAGCACTGCTTGTTTGGGGACACATCTCATTAAAATCTGAGCCTTAATAAGCCAAGAAACGTGCATCCACTCAAGCTTGCCATTGAGGTCTGCCCTGTGGCAGTGCTATGTAACCACATCTGGGTCTGAGAGGTCAGGCCTGGAGGGGTTAACTGAGGCTGGAGGTGTCTCTCACTGTGGACCATGCTCTGCCCTGTGCTGGCCTCTGCATGAGGGTGGTGGATGTGGGGAGCATCATGCTCAGCGGTGAGAGTAATGGCTCTATTTATAATGCCTCAAACCGAAGTGCGTGATAATTTAATTTGTACATCCATTAATACTATCTACTGTGGGGTTTGTTCTTAATTATATTGCTCTAAATGGAGTTTTAGGCATATTAATGGGCTCTCTGTTCTGCTGCCAGGCACAGCTGTATCTATCCCACACATGGTTGCTTGGAGAAGGATCTTTCTGTTCCACTAACCCCAGTGCCCTGGCTGGAGGAGGCTCCTTCCAACTTGGCAGTCATTGCTCCCAGATCACCCTTCCTCCCTGAAATGGCCAGGAGATGGTCACAATGGATATTTCCTTGACACCGGTGTGGGCAAGTGGGGCTCTTTGCAGGGTTCAAGGGCAAAAGGGACCCTGTGGGACCTGTAGCCCCAGAGTTTTCCAGGGGAAGCTCATCTTCAAAGAGGAACCAGACTCCCAAATACTTGCTGTAGTTTGTCCCAGGGTCGACCTGACTATTAGTGAACTGATAATCTGCCTATGCCATTGGTTCCCATGGGTATAAGGGGGTTAATAAGCACCTACCTTAAATCCTGTCTCATGATCTGGTTTACAGCTGAGAAGCCAGCAGTATAGGGGGGTGTGTTTGTCGTCTCCCTTCCTCCCAGGCAGCCTTTCCCAAGCCCATAGGGTTATTTTCCACTTCGCTTCCTGTCTCTGAAACCCATTTACCAAGCAGAATGATTGGAGCACTGCTCTTACTCCCCACCCATGCCTTGGTTTGTGATGCCAGGATGGCAGTAGTGCAGGGGACTCTGAGGTCTCCACAGATAGAGCATCCTGTCAGAGCTTCCTGCATAGGGTTGTTGCATCCTTCCCAGTGGTTTGGCTGGTGTCTGAGAGCAGCCATGGCCCTGGGTGCGCACTGTAGCTGCACATTGTCTATGTAAAGGTATCAGAGGGTCATTTAAAACCATTCAGAGACTCTAAATTACTTTATAAATGGGGAGAGAAGCTATTTTCAGGGGTGCGTTCAGTGGTCTCACTAAAAGCGCCTTGGCTAGTCACTTCACCTCCTAGTGCCTTGGTGCCTGCAGGAAGCTGGGGAAATCACTTGCCTTTTTCCAAAGATGCTGGTGAGAAATCGATTGCTGAAAGGTGCTGGATAAACATGAGTCAGTTCACAAGTCCAGGAGAGTCAAGGTTCTTTCAGACCACACAGTTACTTAGTGCTTCTCATAGACACACATATTTGCTGTCTGCATTAGCTATTTCTGATCTCTGAAATGAAGCCAGAATTCTGGAAGTCACTGCTTTTTCTGAGCTGATACTGCCTTTTTTTTGCCTGAGGAGCATTTGAAATCTGCCAGAATGAATGTATTGTCAAAACCAGGGACTGAAAACCCTCTACAGGATCTGCTGCCCCTGTGAGTTACGAGCTTTCCCAAGTCATCAGGGAGAAAAAATGCCTGCTCTCATTGTCTGCAAGAGCTGTGGATGAGCAGAGCAAAAGAAATCCTTCTCTCTCCTTCCCCCCTCCCGCCGCCACCCAAATTTCTCTCTTTGGGTGGAAAGAAGCTTTTGACACAGCCACACGCATGCATACGCACACAAGCGCTTCTGTGCTTCCCAGTGACCTGCCTCCTTCCCAGGGAGCTGGAGCTGCTCAGGAGCAGGAGTTGGGGAGATCCCATCCCCTCTCCGTGGCTGTGAGACCAAATGAATAAAGTGAACAGAGTTTTGAAGATCCTGAAGAAGTCATCAAGGAGGAGGAGGAGATGGAGAGAGGAGCTGAAGGTGGAGGAGGAAGGGGAGAGCCGGGCACTCTGTGACATGGGTGGTTTGTGCCGCCTGCACCTCTGTACTGGTGGTAAGGAAACAGGGATGCTCCTGCTTGCCTGAGGATAACATGCCTCTGATGTCCATTGTACTTGCCTGGAAGGCTTCCTACAGCCAGCCACTGCTCTCGTGCTTGTCAAGGGCTGAAAAACATTGGTGGGAGAAGCGGTAAGGGCCGGGAACTGGGACTCCCGGGTCTCCTTTAGGAACCTTCCCTGGCAGCAAGGGTGGCATTATGTACAGTCGTGGAGTTGAGAGTAGGAGGGACTCTTCTTTCCATGGGATGGTGTTCCTATGAGAGCATGTAGCTCATTGACGTTTTTGTTTGGTGTATGTGTGGTTGTGTTTTGAGATACTGAAGCCTGGATGGGAATTATGTGTATTTGGGCAGCAGAAAAGCAATGAGAAAGGAACAAATTTGGTTTGTTTTTTCATCTGAGGAATGTTTTTGTCTGTAGAAGTGTGCTACAGCCAAAGCTGCTCTGGACCCAGGTTCATTATATCTACTCTTCCAAGGAAGCTATGCGGTGGCTGAAAACAATTCTGGTTTAGTCTATTTATAAAAGAAACCAAAGGAGAAAAGCTCAGAATGTGGATATAAAAGGGCATTTACAGCATTCACTGACACGTCCCCAGCACGTTTGAGCTCTCTGCCGGTGGCTGTGACCCAGCAGAGTTAAAATGTGAAGGGCTGTGCACTTGACCATCAGGCTCAGCTTCCTTCATTCTGCATTGCCAGAGTCCAAGGGATATGAAGTGCTTGCAAAACTACATTTAAGATGAAGCTATGCTCATACCTAATGTAGGTCACTGTTCTTTTCACTGTCACGTTTGGTAGTTTGTTTGCAATGGTATTGTTATGGCGTTTGAACATTTCACAGGCTTGCTCTTTTTTTCTTCTCTCCCACCTAATTCTGTTGAGCTGCTTTTCTGACCCTCTCCTGGAGCATCTGATGGCCACCTTCTTAGAGGAATCTGGGTGCTTGGACAGCTTCATTTCCAACTGGGGGCATAGGGCTTGCCCAGGATTACAGAGACTTGGGTAGGCTGAACCTTGAGCTTGAGACTTGAGCCAGTGCTGAGATAAGGAATGCTGGTGGCTATAGCCCTCCGCTTCTGCATGAAAAATGATTTCTGCTAACAACCTGTGTTGCAAAGGTTGCTCAGATCGAGCGGGTGAGTGGTTGAAAGCTGGGAAACGTGAGGTGAAGGTGGCATGCACAGATCAGACCATCCCTTAGTGCTCTTGTGTGTAATGCCGTCTTTAATCACACTATGGCAACCAGGGGATCATACCCTAGTGTGTCTTGTCATCTCTCTTTTGAATCTGTAGTTGATGCCAACCTGTATGGGTAATGCTGGTTAGAGGGCCTGGGTCTCTCTCAGCTGGATGTACAGGACGGGCTTCTCCTGATCTGTGTGTCCAGGTTGCTTAGTAGGGAAAGGAGAGGAATTGGTGCTTCTCAACCTAAAATCAGCATCTTAAATCTGTGGGATAAATTCTCCATAGAGTGTATTCCTCTCTGCTGAGTGTATAGGGAACTATGCATGTCTAGCTAAGATGTACATGTCTCTCCTGGGCTTGTAGGGTTTTGCGATGTGAATATATGGTTATCTAAGAAAGTTTTGGCTCTACTGCCTGGCTATGTTGTAGGTGAAAAGCCCCTCTTTCAGAGTTGCTGTTGTTAGCCTTAGGCTTTGTAAAAAGCTGAGCTGATGACTCATTGCAAGATAGGTGGATTAAATGCCCCTTTCTGCCATCAAGACAGCAGCGACAGAGATGAATTGCCAGGAAAAAAAGCATCTGTTCAGGCAAATGGGGAGAAAAATAGTGCATTCCTCTGTGCAGGTTCTTTGCCAGCAGTTGTTCCAGCCACTTGTATCTCCACAATAACATGTAAATGAATGCAATCATTTCTTTTGCAGCCTGGAGGCCTAGTGGTATGAAAAGATATGAGAGCGTTTTCCATTGTTTATATGGTGGAGGTGGCTCTTCTGTGTCCGCTACTGCCTCTCTGATGCCTTGGCAGCATCTAAATGTTGCCTTTATTATTAAAAACACATATATGGGCACCTAATATCTTAAACGGATTAGCGTGGTGTGTGCAGAAGCATCAGCCAGCCCCTGCTCCCTGCAGGCTCTTGGCATTCCTGTGCCTTCTTCAGGAGCAGTGTGCAGGCAGCAGAAATGCTATCGACTGGCCAAGGGCTGGGAAAAGCAGTTTGTGCAGGCACAAAGCAAGGAGTGATGGGCTTGTAAAGTGTGTGGTTGTGCCGGGAGGAGGAGGAGGGATTGGGGATGCTGGGGAGCTGGAGAAGGGGGAACAAAGGTAGGGTGGAGAACAATAGGGCACAGTGGCATCGGGATAATCTCTGACTGTATTGCGGCATGTTTAATTGGCCTGTCAGTTTTCCACATCTTATGCATTTTCATAAGGATTCCTCTTTACCTCTCATTTTATCTTCTCGTAGCTCCTTGGATTTCCCTGCAGACAGTCTCTCTGGCTTTCTTTGTTGTGTGCCCTCCCCTCTGTTTCAAAGCAGTGCTGAGTTGCCTGGCTTTGTGGTGCCGAAGCAGAAAGGCAGACTCAGCAAAGGGTCTGTTGGGGGAAAGTCTCATGTTAGCAGAGAGAGGAATTTGGTATGGGAAAGCAGATTGTCAGTGACCTAGACGTGCATGCCATCTATCATAGCTCTCTGCGCTGGGCTCTGGAGATAGACCCACGTCCCAGTGGTGTAATGTTTTGGGGAATTAAGATTTATATTGAGGATTGATATTTTTCCCTCTGATCCTTCTGAAATCTAATGTCTGTTACTCTGATTTCCCACCCAGTATTGGTTACCTTAGAAAAAACAAACTTACTCAATTTCTAGGTTAAATAAATCCATTCGAAGGGATGTTGCTCAGCCTTTCAGATCATCTGTGTTAAACTCCTACCCTTTCATTAGTAAATGATGCCAGACCTCATTGCTTCATCCTCCCACAAGAAATCCCCATGGCACATAATTAAAACCAAGTCATCCTTGTAAAGCCACTGGCTGAGCTCACTAGCATTGTTCCTGCATTTCTTGTGGCTTTGAAGCTGGGGTTGGGAGGGACATAAGGACCCACAGAGACTAAGCTTTGGCAGATGAAGGAGATCAGGAGCTGCAGTTACTGCTGATGGGCTTCTCTTGCACTCAGTCCTATCCCATCCGAACCATGGGGTGAAGATAAACATCTTCAGATAGGTGCCTGCCCCAGAGCTCAAAACTGCGTGGTCAGGCTGTCCAAGGGCTTTGGGTGCTTTTGGGCCTGATGAAGCTTCATAGCCTTTCAGAAATGCCTCATTGTCAGGATCTGGGGGCAGATGCTCTGGACATCATGAGGCAAAGGCCATGAGAAGCCAGTGAGGTGTCCCAGACCCTGGGCAGGGAAGGAGATGAGAAGAGCTGTAGGAGGTGGTGGAGGAGGACAGGGATGGAGGACAGGGATGGATGTCTTCCCCTTGCTTGCTTTTGAAGGGGTGCCTATACCTCATGCCAGCAGAAGAGGAGCTGCGATGAGGCCCTCTGTGTTCCATCAGCGGGGTCGTTTTCACAAGGCTTTAACACATCTAGTGATGGCAGCTTAATTTGTGGCAATTGATTGTCCTGCAGAGTTGTCTCCTCTGTTCATATCCCATGGGTCTCGTTGTGCAGCAGTAAAGGATTACAAAGCTGATAGTTTAGTTTCCAGCCATAAATTCAGATGCTGGGAAAAGATTTGTTTATTCCTATGCCTCTCTTCTTTGAATGTGGCTGTTCATGGAGCTCTGTGTACCCCCATGTTTGGGAAAAGTGATAATGAAGATAGTGTGAGGAACCTCTAAATCAGTGTTTGCCTTTTCATACGGGAGCACAGGAGGTGAAGTAGTTTGGACAAGGCGGAGAGACAGGAAAGAGAAGAAGATCCTTTTGGCATACCATTGGTACCAGGCTGAGTGTATGTGTGCTGCACTGTCTGGTCCTGTTCTAGGGGTGGTGATGGAGTACTACAAGGAGCAGCCAAGCACCTGAGGTTTAACATGCTGCCGGTCTTGGGACAGCTCAGATGTGGTAGCAAATGTTCTTCTAGTGGGAGCAGTATTATTGTTGATAGAAAGGGGAAAACTGAAGAGCAGGAATTAATGTGTGGCTCTGAAGAAACCTGAGTTAATAGCATTGGGGTAAGGATATTTGTAGGTAAAGGCAAAGGATCCTGAGAAAGGGAACAGGCTGGAGACCATAACAATCCTCTCACTGCCTTACTGCCCTGTGGTAGTGAGCATAGGGTAAGTGAGCAATTATTAGCAGTTATGGTCAGACCACAAGATACAAATTGATCTACTGGGCTAGAAAGAGTTGTCCTTTTTCAGCCTTTCAAAGTGATTTCCCTTGTGGTGACCAGCAGAAGGAGAAAGCTGTGTTTCTTAAGTGGAACCTTGTGCCCTTTCAAAGCCCCAGCATCTCTGAACTCCCTCTTTGCCATTGGAGTCATGGTGCTGCATTATTTATAGCTCCTCCTCAGCACCTCACTTGCCCATCTTGCAGTGGCTGCCGAAAGGGGATTGCTGGCATATGCTGGAGGTGCAAAGGTGACTGAAAGCTCATGAATGTTTATGGTAGCTCTAACTTCCAGCGCAGACAATTGTACAGGGAGAGCTGATCAAAGGGAATCAATCCATTGTAACCAAACATAAATTTCACTGTGAAAATACTCTGTTTCAACATTTTCAGCAATGAAACCCTTCTTCATCTAGACTGGTGTGAGAAATTAATTAGCTGATAATATCCTCTTTAGAATAAAGACAAATGTTTTCATGTCTTTGCTGAAGGCTAATATTTGCCAAAAAGAATAGTAGATGAGTTCCTTAAATCTCTTTAATCTTACCCCAATAAATAAACTTATTTACTGTTAAGTTCTTAATGAATTTCTGCATGCCTTTCCCACTTTTTATATCATGTTAAGTGCTAGAGAGAGGCTAAATCAAAGCTGCATGTTTCAGCTTTCAGAGGACCAATCAGATTCAGTCCAGCCCTTCCATCTTGGTCACCTATAATAAACGCCAAGGGAAGAGTGAAAAGGTGTAATGGGACAGATGGCCCTTTTCTTCAGCAGCAAGTACAAAAATGCTTTTATGATCAGAGATGATATGCACACCTTGCTTGTTATCAAGTACTTGCAGAAACCGGGTAGTTTAGTCCTTTTTGCAACTGGATCTTGGATTAGTCTATGGATGAGACAAGCACAGGTGAGCCTGGAGGCCAATGGCTTGGTTTCCTAGGGAAGCAGACATGTGCTGAGCTAACTCTGCAGCACTTGCTTTTGCAGTTCTATAATAAAAATCAGTAAGCAAAACCAGGCAAAATAGGAGTCCAGGTACTGTCTTTGATCCACCTGCAGCTCCTCTGGTAGTATGCATCAACACCAACTTTGGAGCAAAGTGCTTTCCTGCTCATTCACATGATGATGGGGCCAATCCATGAGGGAAATGCAGATAGAGAGTGAGACTTTCAGGTTTGCTGACTGTAAAATGCAGCTTTGATGTTGGTTTTGGACATCAGCATAAAGTGGAAGCTATAGACTGAATTGCAGCCGTTGTGAAAAGCTGAGTTTGGTGTTTTCTGATTAGAGAAATGAACATGGCAATTTCTACAGGAGAGAAATGCAGGGCATTGGGGTAGGAAAGTACTTCAGAAATAGGGATAATAAATGAAGTTGGAATAGAGTAGACTTGAGAGCTGGAGGTCTTAACATCTCCCTTGGATGACAGAAGTAAATATCTCCCTTAGTGGGAAATATGACATTGCTGGTAAGTGCTTTTCTGACCACTACCTGACAGACTTCATTCATTTTTAATTAAGCCATCTCAATGATAATTACTGTGATTTGGCTGTTTCCCAAACAGGTCTCTAGTGAATTGTGGGTATGGTCAATTTTTGGAAGAGTGAGCATTGGGCCACCTCTGTGACAGTGCAGCTCTGGGTCTGGTAAGCAAAAGGGCTGGCAAATCTGTCCCTACTGTCAAACAGGGTAGGAAATCAAGCCTGTGTGAATGAGAAACTGCTTAAGGTAGTATAAATTAATGGTGAGTTTTGAGCTGGATTTATGCATTTCATTAGGATTGGTCTTAGTTCCCTTCTCTGCTGTTTGCTCCCAGTCCAATCCTGGGCAAACCACTACAATGAGCAGGTTTTCTGCCAGAGTAAACTGGTGTGGTTGTCTTGGGGAGAAGAAAGCAATGCCAGTTGTATGCAGTGGTTGATGTCATCATTAGATTTGATGGTGGACAAGGATAATTTAGCTTGATGTCCTGTAAAAACACAGGCCAAACCCTTCATCCGTGTATCCCTAGGAACTTGGGCAAGATGGCAAATCCTCCAGTTGGTTTTCTGGAAGGCAGACATCTGGTTTTGATTAAAGGAGACCAGAACACAGATAATGTGCTCCTTCCTGAAGTAATCTGTTCCTGTGGGTGAAACAGAGAGGTCCTTAAGACCTCTTGAACACTGCTATTGATTAATAATTGTGTAACTTCTAACTTTGATCCTTTTGCTTAAAAAACAAGGTAGCTTTTGTATTGGGGGCTAAATATCAGTAACAGCAAATCTGCCAGCACAATCCTGCTACTTAAAAAGACACATATATGTCCTAGCAGAAACGATACTGATTCTGCATGGTTATTCCATGTTTCCCAGTATAACATGTCTGAAGTGAGGCTGTTTAGTTTCAAAACTAGGCTGCATGTTGCAGTGACTGCAGCTTTCCTGTCATCCTTTCTGGTGCTGGGAAGACCGATGATGCTCTATAAGTTAGATATGTGAATGATCTTTCACTGTGCTCACAGTAACAGCCTGCAGCTGGCACTTAGGGTAAAGAGAACCTGCTTAAAAGGGAAATGACTTTTGGCCTTTGGCAGACTAATGTGTCTCAGGCTGTTATTAGCTAATTGCTTCATTAGCGCAACAGCAGTGTAAAATCCAGTGTGAAGACTGTTGGGAGTACATACATGAAGGCATAGTGTGACCCATAGGTTAGGATCTGCAGTCAGTGTTTGCAAGAGGCTTTCCTTCTTCTAAGTAGATTGGCAGTCAGAGTGAGTAGCAGTAGAGCACATGGAGATAAGGCTATTTTAATTTCTTGCTTCAGGAGACTCAGCTGTCTCCTTGGAAAGACTGATGCCTTGTCCATGGAGTCACAGATTGAACAAACACACTGAACCATTTAATTATTAATGAATGGCTTCAGCGGTTCCTGGCAAAATAAACCATGGTCTTAGGCTGAATCCCAGCAACAGTGTTCCACCTCCAAGACCGTGCTTCATACTACAGGCAGTAGGCAGAACCACTTTTGTCACTACTCTGTGCGTGCTGATAAGGCAATGGCATCACCACTGAAATACTACCAGGGAAGAGCGTCAGGATACTTCTACACACAAATTGTCAGGATGTTCTTCTGAGCTGATAATTTGGGGAGGAGGAGGAGGTGTCTAAGTAATACTGATAGGGCTCAAGTTGGGAGCTCAGAAAAGGAACAGAGATGTGAACGTTTAAATCAGCTGCTGCCTTAGCTTTGGGATGTAATCCAAATGCTATTCACCTACTTGAATTGCAGAAAAGTGCCCATAAAATCCTAGACATTCAGCCTTCCTGCCAATCTGGGGTGTGAATTATGGAGAGGACAAGTAGGGAGACAGCATCAGTACAGAGCTTTCACCCCTGGCCTTCACTCATCTGTGGATAAATCATCCTAGAGTTCTAGTCTCAGTCTAATCTAAATACAGACCATCAGGATCTCAGTGGTTTGGCTTGGAAGTGGAGTCTCCCTGAGTGTTACTTTTGAAACTGTGGGACCGAGGTGCTTGCACACTGCTGCATTCATAGTATTAGCAAATGCAACGGTGAGAACAGGGTTATTTCTCCAAAGAGCATCTGGCTGGGTTCTTGCAGCTGATGCTAAGGAAGGCTGAGAGTCTGGAGAAGTTCTAATTCAGGGAAATAATTGCATATAGTCAGAAATCAGACATGGCATTTCTTATGGTGTGGCCTTCTGCGGGTTTGTGAAAAGTTGCCCAGCGTGTTCAGAGCATGTCTCAGAGAAGTTGGAGTGGATGCAGAAATGAGAAGAGCTTTCAAAATGCTGAGGGTGAAGGTTAATGACTGAAGCCTGTTTGTCTACTTAGCTGAATACAGTTTCATGACAGACTGTCACCTTCATAAGTTATTGTCAGGGCAATTAAAGCTAATAGTTCCATATCAGACTTCTCCTCCTGATGTTACTCTGTTGGAGGCTTTGGCACCACACAGGGGAAGGCTGTAACCATGCTAATTAGGACCAGGAAGGTACTTGTAAACCATAATTTAGACCATTTCCTTTTGGGAATTGTCTGCTAACCATGCATAGCTTCAATGAAATGGTTCATTGTTCATGCTGTCACCAGTATCATTTATTAACGGTAATCAGTTTAAGCAGTGCAAGTGTCAGTGTGGGCTGAGCATCTTCTCCCAAACATTTGTTATTGACAGCATCAGTACACGAGGAGAAACAAGTTCAGATTGGCATTGCCAAGCTGTCAATTTGATCCCTTGCCCTCAGCTAACAGTATTTGTCAGCATTGTATTTGGTTTAATAGGCACCAAGAGGCAATAAACTTGGAGCCTGGGGTGCTTCATGAGGGGCTATGGGTATTTCAGTAGGAATTCACACATCAGGAAGGAGAGTACTTCATCACTGACACACAGCATCCCAGGAGTCTACGGGATATCTGATTTTTATAGATCGGCTCATCCTGTGTTTGATTGAAGGCATTACTGCATTGCATTTGCTGTTTCAGCATTGATCTGACTTGCTTATCTAAGACAGACTTTTTGTCTCCAGATGCTTTAATGCCACATTTGGCCAATGTTATTTGCTTCTGTGGCTCTTGGAGAGCTCTTAAACTCTTAGGGAGAAATCTGTTGTATGCTAATTGCAATGGTTTATCTATGCACTGTGGCAGGAATATTTTGGGATGCCTACATACTGTTGTTGGCCAGCTTTGGACAGAGCTATCCAAGAAAATCTGTTCTCCAAGGGCAGGATTTTAAGGCAGTGGTGTAGTAAGAAGGCAAGCTCTTCAGTACCTTTTGTTACTGATCCCTGAAATTAACTCCAGTGAGAAGTTACTCATAGTCTATTTACAGAGCAAAACCGTCTGTAGTGAACTGTTTCTTTTGCTTGCTTTTTAAATGGAAGCTGTACCCTGGTTAGGCAGTTTAATGAGTCTGATCTATGGTGATACTAGAAAGCCCGTTAACCCAGTGCCTGGCAATAATCAGGTTTTACTTCTTGTAGACAATGTGCAATGTGAAATGAAAAGAGAAGAAAAAAAAACAAGGCTGCCTTTCCATAGGGATCTGCATTTCTCTCCCTAGAAACCCATTTTATGGGTCTGCCTGCTGACTCTACCTGTAGTCATCTGGAATTGAAGCAGATATAAAGTCAGGTTGGAGCATCCTTTAAAGTAATGAAGAGAAAACAAAAATAACCTGAACAAATGCACAAAGCCAGTGTTATCAGTATTTGTAACATCAATGCGTTCAGCCATAACCATAGCTGTTAGTAAGGAAATACTGCCCTTTTAAACACGTTTTAGTGCAGTGTGTAATTTTCAGGATATATATTAGGCACATGGGCTTTTGCGTTATTATTCCTGAGAAAGGAAACAAACTATATGGCATCTTGAAGGGAAAAATGAGTTAATTTAATGTGAGCTCTACTTTGAATAGTTTCTGCTCCTTTAATTTTGGTCTAATATGTGGTTTTAAATGGCTACATGAAAAGAAGACTTTTCTTCCTTAATGTATTTTCACAGCTTGCTGTCATAGAAAAGGTGTAATCACTGCCAGACTGATAAAGGCAGCAGTGCACACATATATTCTGAATACTGCATATTCATTAATCACGCCGTGTTTTACTTTGTCTTTCTGAAACTTGGTGTAGATCTGTTTTCATTGTGCTCTTGCATTATTTGCCATGGATTCTGTGGGTTGGAAGAGCCACTTTAAGTCCTGGAGATGAGAAATGGTAATAGATTTCCCATTGCCCAAATGCTTTTTTATGTGCTTAGTTTAATTGCTGCGTTTCTCACTCCTCCTATTGTGTGCTGGTGATGACCAGTGTCCCCACAGTCATTTTCTTAGCTGAAATGAGGATTAGATTTACATGAGCTGAAAACACAGTTGTTCCAGAATCAAAGCGGAGCAGCTGTGTTTAGTTTGTGGCTGGAATTTCCTCTAAGGCAAACCCACTTCTCTAGGGACATGCAGGCAATTCCCCATGCTAAAGAAGCTCTCTGAGCCCTTCAGAGGAAGGTAAACTGGATCTGAATGTTCTTACCCAGTGATGGACCTGAAGAGAGGTGAAATGGCATGGTTCCTCTCATCCCACATGCATGTTTCTCATGCAGTGCAAACACACTCAGGCTTTATCTTCTATATGAGGCTTTAAATACTTCTTACATGTAAGTTTATCTGTATGTAACATACATGTGCACAAGTGTCACTGCTTTCAGCTTTGTTTTAAAGAAAACAACGAGCGGAGAATCTCACGTGCTGTTATGTTAAGATTGATTTCCAAAGGAGGCACTGAGGGTTTACTGAGCTTTGAGGGTCTGTAATTGGAATTCCTGAATCTGTAATTTGGTGTTACTGCTCTGAGATTGCCATTTGTGCTATGCTGCGAATGCTGCCACACGTTCAGAGCAGGTCTCTTTTAGCCCTTTCCTTGCTGGAAGGCTGTCGGGGTCAGTCTGTGTTATGCCTTCTTTTGGTTCCAAACTCACACCTTTCAGTTTGAGTTTACTAAACTGGGCATGTGTCTTTCCAGCCTAAAAACTTGGTAATTACCCTGGTAATTCAGTGCTGCAGAGAGGTGAGCATCTGAGGTTGATGGCGAGGGTTGTATGGGGCTGACTTCTTGTGGGGACCCGGAGTGGTGCTGCCAAGAGTGAGGTATCTGTTTGGCCTTCTTAAATTCCCTGGTAATTCTGCCCAAAATAAGCTTGGTGTCTTCTATTAGTCAATAACCCTGTGGGGAACCCACCTGGGGCTGCCCACTGTCCTCTGCTGTCCACAACAGCTTATAAAGGCAAAAGCTCTCCAGCAATTTGTAATGTGCAGCCCCAAACTGCTCCAAGGCTGCTCCATCCCCAGCACCAATATCCAGGATGATCCATCATCCCATTCTGCAAGTTGGAGCTGGGCTACATTCAGGAGCATTGTTTGGGGCACTGACTGATGTTCAGCATGTGGCTTGTGTGTCCCTGGGATGGTGACTTCAATCTCAGGTCTGTAGAATGTTGTAGGTGGTTCCTACAGACACACAAAGTTCTTTTGCAGATAATTCCTTTAGCAGAAAGGTCTCTTTAGCAGGACTTGTGATGCTGGGGCTGTCATCAGCACACAGCCTCATGGCATATGCACCGGTGCTGCCTTTCTGAGCAGGTCCCATTAAATCAAGCGGTTTTATTTCTTTTGCTCTGGTAAGCTGTGGTTTATTTTTCTGGTGAAGTGCAAGCACGAACCCATACGTACTAAGGAGCAATGTTACTTGGCAAATGAAGATGTTAATGTAATACCAGATTCCCAGCCGGAGACTGGCGAGAGGTTTATAAACATCAATGATTTTAGTCATCTGGACAAGATAACAGGAGCCCTGTGCTCAAAGCCTTGGAAAGGGGCTGTGTCCCCTCTAGCTCTGTCTTTGCCATCCTCCCCCCCAAAACCCCTTCCCTCTCACTCCCTCTGCCCACAGCTCCATTGCACCGTAGCCATACATGAGTTCCGAGCGGGCAGAGGCGCGGAGGGGAAGCGGCACAGAGCCATGTGAGCGCAGCGCCGGAGCCTGCGGGCGCTCGGGGAAGATGTTCGCTCTTTCGCTCAAGTGCCGGCTCGGGGTAGTGAGACGGAGGAACAAAGGTACGGTGAGAGCAGGGCAGCTCGCTCCTGCCTGCGAGAGGGGGGCTTGGAGGGGACTCGCTTCAGCTGTTCCTTTGCTTAGCTGGGCAGGAGGAAATCACCTGCATGGTCTGTGATTGATTTTCACCCTGATGTCCACTGCCGGGGGGGTGATTTTACTTTGTTGCATGTCCCACGTTTTTTCAGAGGTGGGGTTTTCTTTCCCCCATTGACTCTCTGGTTTTCTATTCTATCCTGCCACGGTTGTTATTGCGTTAAAGTAGGTTTAGGGGTGCCTCAGAGCATCACAGGGTTTCCCTTCTCCCATGCGGGAGCTGTTACTTTAGGGAGAAGCGCTTGGGTGTTTGCAGGATGCCACCAGACTGTGTGGTTGAAAGGATGAGTAAAGTGGGAGGGTAACGGGGAGAAAACAAACTGTGAGAAGGTTTGAGGACTGTTCCGAGTGTATCCCAGAGGAAGTTATCGGGTGGAGTTCCTGTTCTGAGTTCTGCAGCATTGCATGTGATGAGAAGTAAAGAGGGGTTTGTGCCGGGCTGTGATTGCGTGGTCTATGGCCCCTGGTTTAGTTGTGTGTGTGTTAGGTGGTCTGTGAACTTCCATGGTGGAAGGGCTGTGGCTGCAGAGCTCCCGCTCACACCGTGCATGTGGTGGTCAGTCCTATTCCCTTTGTTTTGTGCAAGGTTTGTGTTTGCCTGGGACCTGGAGCCCTCGCTGGCAGCTCTGCTCTCCAGTGCAAGCCCTTCCTGCGGTGGCACTCCTGCCGCAGCTCAAAGTCCTGTTGTGTAAAGATGAGCTGCATTTTCATAGGGACCTCTACAGAAAGATGTCTTTTAGGGGCCTTGTATAACTTAGTTATTACTGATTTCAGTCCTGACTGAACGAACAAGCTCAGTTGTTAGCTTTACTTGAGGGGAGAGAGGCTTACTAGTGCAGGGAGCTACCTGTTGATGCTCAGGAGCTCTGCCAGGACCCTGGCAGGTACAAAACTTTGGTATCAAAGGGAAGGGCCCCAACAGGATGTGTATGTCTGAGGTGGACCAGACCTAAAGTCAGCAGTTCAATTCCTGTGTGCCACTTGCCTTCTGAGTAACAGGTATTTGCTGAGCTCGAAGTTACAATTCAATGGGACATACCTGAGAACAGAGCAGGAGCCTGAGTGCTGCTACGCTTGCTGTTGGTTATTGGGTGCTAACAGAGCATGGAAGTATGTGGGTTATGATTGCCTTGTCATGCTCCTTCTACCGTGGTCAGTGGATCGCCAGGATGGTCTCTTGTGTCCTTTGCACACAGCGACAGCTCTATTTCAGGTGTAATAATTCGTATTTGGCATCACTTGCCCTTGGCAGTTTCTGCTGACATCTCTGCTTCTCTTCCCTGCTGCGGAGCCTTCATGGGACTCTCTGCACTGGAAGAAGGTTCATGTTGTACCAAACAGGGTGGCAAAGGCAGGATTTCCTGAGTGACACCAGGAAGTGCTTGGATCAAACACAGCCATGGGGTCCTTTATAGTGGGGAGATACCAGAAGATTTGGTGCCCAGTTCTTTGTTTCCAGTTCTTTTTCCCTGGCATCTTCTTTTGCTCAGGCTTCCTAAAGGAATCAGCAATAGCATTGTAGCATAAAGGGTTTGTTCTTACACAGCTTTCCAGGGAAGTTAGGAGTGACTGTTCTGACACAGGGGGTGAAGTGCATTTGTGCCTGCACAACACGGTGGGAATGCAGCTTGAGATTGTAATGGAGGTTAAGGGAATGTCATCCCTGTACTACTTGATTAAGTTTCGGTGGCTTTGGTTGAAATATTTAGAATTGCCTGTAATCACCTGCATTTCTTAGTGACAGAGAATCGCTAATCCAGTGCTAAATTGTACAGCTTTGATCAAGGATTAAACTGAGGTGAAATTGGCTTTTGGGGCTACAGCTTTGAAATGAAAAGCCAGAGAGAGACCTTGTTACTTGTGTGTTTTAAAGTACATCCCCAAAAGACTGAGCAGTAGTAAATGATGCCTTGGCACTGTTGCTACCAGAATGGGCCCATCACAACTGGGCAGCACCCAAGGAGGGGAGCTGATATGAATTGTGTTAGTGAGTAATGAACTGCTGCATTTCCCATCTGTAAATGCTCAAAAAGTAACTAGCTATCTGTTGCATCAGAGGAGATGGTCAGGCCTGGTAAAAACATTTGGAATTGGGTGCTAAAATCCCCCCTCCTTTGTTTCAAAGAGAGAAAGGAAGACACAGCAAAGGGGTCTGCAGAGGGATGTGTGGAAGTGGCAGATACCCCAGCCCAATAACTTGTCTGTTCTCTGATCCAGGCATTTATGTGACCCTGTATCCCAGACCCATGTGCTCTGCCTGGCTCTGCAGCTGCCTGCTTGCTAGGGCAGATACCCTTCTGCTCAGAGCTGATTGTAATTTAACTGTAAGGCGGTGCGTTCAAATCTCAGCTGTGGTGCTGCTGTTACGTTTATGTAGTTTTAAGTTTAAACATCTTCATGGAAGCAAAGATTGATTTCCCTGTACTCATTTGCTACTCTGCTTCATAACAGACCTCTTCCCACAGGTTGGCACTTCTTAGGCAAGCTTTCCCACAGCTGCTTTCTGCTGTATTTTCTTTTCCTTCCCCACCTAATCCCCTCCCTTCAGAGATCAGTTCTTGTTGTTGGTCCTCTTGGATTCCTGCTTTCCTTCTCTTGCTGAGCCCATGAGCTTTTCCTGGAATGGGGAACATTCGCAGCTAATCCAGCAGGCATTCATCTGGATGGCTGGGGACAGTCTGTGCTTCCCTGCCTGCCAACATGGGCTCATACAGCTGCAGGGCTCCTCACTCCTCTTCAGACTCCCTTGACCCGCTGCAGAAGGTGCTATTAGAACCCCCAAGGACCAAATAGTCACTTGTCCAATGCACTGATTAGACTTCCTCAGTATTTGGGGGCTTTTTCATTGGAAAATCTAAACGATGTGCTGTAGATGTCATTTAACAAATGCCTGTTCAAGGAGTGGTTGCCCTTGTGTCTGTGTTAGTGCCATGCATCCCATTTCTATACGGCCATGCCTGGTGTTCAGCTGAGCTCAAATTGGACCATTTGGAATGTGGTGGTTGGTGGTTCGCTTCCCTTCTAACCCCCAGCTACTGCAGCAAACCAGCTGTATTTTATAAATAAGCAAACAGAAAGGATGGAGATCCTAAATAATTAACCAGGTACATGTGTCGGCCTGAAAAGTAGCAAATGAGGCAATTTAAAGGTAACTTCACTGTTTCTTCTGCTTTCTAAACCTGCAGCCCAAGGGGAGACGATGCTCTGTAAGAGCTGGTGACACCAGGAGTTGCCTGAGCCACCAGCAGCACATATTAAGCAACTTGGACCCCACTGCTGTAGCAGAAGCAAAAAGATGTTTACTTGCTTTGAGATGCTGAAAACATGCTTATTTTTGTCCACTAACTGCTCCCGGTGTCTGGTGTGATGATGTTAGAGCAATAGAAGTCATTTTGCTGTTTCTTTGTCAAAAGCTGTCATTTGGAACATGCGCGGCATCAAGATTGGTACAAGAAAATGCATGTTCTGCTTTCCTTCTTACCTCTGTGTTTCCCAACCTTTTAAGCTTCACTGAGTCACGTTGACTATTTTTGGTTTAAGACCAGATGATACCTTTTACATTTTGTTCTTTGTCTCTTGTTTGAATGGGAGCTGAGAATGTAAGCAGAGAAAAAACATCTAACCCCCCGGAGCAAACTGGAAGGATATGTTGAGAAAAAACCTGTCAAATTGGATGAAACTTGCAATGAAAGGGCCAATTTTGGCACAGCAGCTTTTATACCGAGATCCAGATTTACAAAGATAGCACCTTTATGTGTGTAGGCATCCTGACATGTCGTTAGACAGAAGTTACTACGTCCTGATGCTTGGTTTGGTTTCCATGTTTTTGTTGTACACAACGTCATGGAAACCAATCCAAGGAATCAAGTTCTTGTGCCGTATTGCCTTGTTTGCTGTACAGCAGTATTGAGCTGTAAAGTATCCTGGCTGTTTCATAGCAGGGAGTGTTTCTGCTGTGGGGTTTTTTGTCACCAATAAATTTGCTTGCTGCAGAAACCCAAGACATGTTATGGAAAACAAGGGGGGAAAAAAGGGAGAGAATGGATAAGCAGGTATCTACTTCCATCCAGTAGTGTGGTGTCAAGTCTAGGGCACCACACAGTGAAGTGGCAGAGTGAAAAGTCCTTTGGAGCATCTATTCCTGAGGAGGCAGCAGTCATCATTACTGCATTTATCCTCCAGGTCCGGAGCAGCCGGTAAAACAAAGCACTTTTTGTCTAGCAGATGGGCAGCTGGTGCACAGAAGTCAGACTTCTCCCCAGAATGCAGCTACGGCACAGAGGTTGGGTCCATGGTCTCCGCAACCTGAGGCCAAGTGCAATACTATAGCACAGAAAGTTGTTTTCCCTGTTTAGTACTTGAGATACGTTCCTCCTGATTCCATTTCTTGCATCTGGCTACCTGAGGTTTTTTGCCTACTTCTTTGAAGTCAGTGAATAATGCAAAGCAGCCTGGAAGCCAGCATTTCAACCAGGCATGGAAATACCTTCATCTCCTATTCCCCTGCACCTGTGGAGCTTTTTACCTGTAGTATCTCTTCCCTTGTCTATGGTAGTCTGACTTTGTGTTACTCATGGGGATGCACTAAATCACACTTGGTCATTTCTTGTGGAACTGATCAGGGATCTTCAGTAGGTCTGTCTGGACCTGTGCCCCAGGGCCATGCTGAGGAAATTGCAAGGGTTTTTAACTATTAGCTTCTCAGTTGCTGTGCTCCCTCAGTGTGGCAGGCAATGCTTTAAGTGGGGCAAATCCACCCAAACCTGACTGAACTGAAAGTCTGAAACCCGTGGCACCCCATGACCAAGTCACCCCATGGGCACCCCCGATATGTTTTGTGTGATGCTGTTCTCCGTCCTTGTGAAAGCCTTAGAACTCAGGGCTCCCACCAGGCTCTTCTGTGCCCCTCCGGTGACATCTGAAACAACCATAGGCAAAGTTAGAACCCATCAGTCAACATGATCCTTACCCTGCTTTTTCTGCTACAGCCACCTAATCCAAAAAATGAGGTGCTAGAAAGGCAGGAACTCAAGTTATCTATAGGCTGATGTTACTAGTGTGGGATGCTTTGTGTCCTTGCTGCAGATCCAGGCTTTCTATCCTGTCTCACTGTAAATACCTGGTAAGGAACTAGGAGTTTAGTTCTTCCTTAGATGGAATTACTTTGAATGTAATGGTATTAATAAATGGACTTATTAAATAACAAAATGTTTTAGCAGTGCATTGCAGAAGGATAAAAGCACAAAAAATAATGTGAAGTGAGGTTTCAGCAGCTGGCATTGGAATGCTGAGATAATAACAAGGGTACGTATCAGCAAGGTATAAAGGTCTGTGGTTTAATTTATATTCTTGTAATCTGGCCAGAAAGAGATGTTTTTATGAGTTACAGATATAGACAGCCAAAACAGCGTTGGCACTTGCTGGAGGCTGAAATTAGGGTCATTTTTCAGTTCCAACAAATCTGGTGGTCACCAGCTGCTCTCCTAACGTAACACTTATCGAATAACAAGAAGTGCTGCTTTAGCTTTCCCTTCCTGACACATTATGCTGGCTTAATTTAGCTTACGTAAAAGAAGCGATCTCTCGCCCTGTGTCTGGACAGGATGTGGACAGCATCCCTCCATTCACCTTGGTCTCTTATGTGAGCTAGTTACATCCCAATGTACTCAGGAGCAGGAAAATAGCATCATGCACCTCATCCTTGATTCCAAGTCATCC
>JASSUY010046238.1:0-21172 GCA_032466535.1 Forpus xanthops | reverse complement strand
CATGAAACTCCGAAAGTCCTTGGCCAGCCTAAACACTCCAAGCCACAGCTATAAACACTGGTGTTATCAGCACTGTTCCCAAGTCAAAAATCCAAAACACAGTGCTCACCAGCTACTACTTAAAGAAAAATGACTGCTGCTGATGAACCCATGACACTTACCCATTAAGATATAACATATACCCCATACTTCCCTCCTACAGGAGTTCAAGCCCACCAGTTTTACCACCAAGACATGCAATTAACAGTAGTAACAGAACAAGCACAAGAAAATGTGCTGGATAAATTTTGACTTAACCTCATATATGTGTAAACAAACAACATGAATCTCCTTATTTCCACTGCTGCTACAGAAGAATGCGTGTACAGTTTAAGACTTAAAAAATGTTTGTGCTTTCAAATAGTTTATTTATGCACCACAAAACATGATAATACATGATATGCATAGTATCCATGGAAAAGGCAAGGTGTTTTTGTAGCAATTTGGTTTTTTATGCTTGGAGTTTGTCTTGGGTTTTTTTTGAGGGGAATGGGTGGTTCCAAGCCCTGCATCCTAAACACTGAAGTTGCTCATGACCAAAAGTAGCCAAAGCAAAACAGCAAAACAGTCCATCAGTTGTCACAAAAGGTCAAAAGGGAACGTGAGAAAAATCAAGTAAGGAGACATAACAGTTTGACAAAGATAACAGAGCATTTAGTCTGTATAAATATCAAAAGAAGAAACAAATATATGGACAAATTTGGTACTCAAGGGATGAATGTCTCCCTGCTGTCTCATGTTGGAATACTGCCATTAAGTGCAGTCCTGCTGGAGCCCTTACAGTAAGCAGGCTGAAAACAAAAGCTGTCTTGGCTATCCTGCTAAGTATTGCTTTTAGTCAGCTCAACTGAGTGGAAAAGGTCACCTCTGGTTTTCTTTCAAACAATCTTTAAGTAGCAAGTTTATGTTAGTGCCTATGCTCAATTCCCTACAAGAAAGCCAGAGCTCTCACAATGAACATTGGGGCATAGGGACAAAGTTAAAAGCTGCTGCATACCCTCATGGAGATTCCTCCCCACTCCACCATCATCTTTTCAGTCAAAAGCCAGCTTTGAAGGGGAGAAAAAAAACGGACATCTGGCATGGACACCCCACTAAACCATGCCACCCAAGGCTATGTCCAGCCTGGCTTTGAACACCACCAGCGATGGAGCATTCATAACTTCCCTGGGTAACCCATGCCAGTGCCTCCTCACCCTTACAGTAAAGAAATTCTTCCTCATAGACAATCCAAACTTCCCCTGCTTGAGTTTTAACTCGCTACCCCTTGGTCCTATCACGACAGTACCTCATGAAGAGGCCCTCCACAGCATTCCCCCTTTCAGATACTGGAAGGCTGCTATGAAGTCTTTCCATGCAGATTTCACTTCCCCAGGTTGAACAACCTCAACTTCCACAGCCTATCTTCATATGGGAGGTGCTCTAGTCCCTTGATCATTCTTGTGATTGTCTTCTGGAATTGCTGAAATAGTTCATTGTCCTTTTTTATGCTGAGGATACCAGAACTGCACACAACACTCCAAATGAGGTCTCACGAGAGCAGAGTAGAGGGGCAGGATCACCTCCCTCGACCTAGTGATCACACTCCTTCTGATGGAGCCCAGGATACAGTTGGCTTTCTGGGCTGCAAGAGCACACTGCCAGCTCATGTTCATTTTTTCATCCACCAACATCCCCAAGTCCTTCTGGGTAGGGCTGCTCTGAATCTCTTCTCTGCCCAGTTCTTTATTCATGAGTGGTCCACCTATCAAATTGATGTCTCTCCAACTTAGAGACAAGGATGTCATGTAAGACAGTGTCAAACGCTTTGCACAAGTCCAGGTAGATGATATCAACTGCTCTACCCTTGTCCACCAGATCCATAGTCCTATCACAGAAGGCCACCAAATTGGTCAGGTACGATTTGCCCTTAGTGAAGCCATGCTGGCTGTCACCAAGCACCTTGTTGTTTTTCATGCGCCTTAGCATGCCTTCCAGGAGAATCTGCTCCAAGATTTTGCCAGGCACAGAGGTGAGACTGACAGGTCTGTAATTCCCCGACTCATCTATTTTCCCCTTCTTGAAAATGGGCTTATATTTCCATTTTTCCAGTAGTCGGGAACTTCACCTGATCACCATGATTTTTCAAATACAATGGACAGTGTCTTAGCAACATCATTTGCCAGCTCCTTCAGAAACCAAGGAAAGATTTCATCAGGTCCCTTGCACTTGGTGTGCATTCAGGTTCTTCAGACAGTCTCAAACCAGATCCTCTCCTGCAGTGGGCCTAGGGTCTTCATTCTCACAGTCCCTGCATCTGCCTTCCAAGTCTTGGGTGGTGTGGTCAGAACATTTTCCTGTGAAGACTGAGGCAAAGAAGTCATTAAGGACCTCAGCCTTCTCCAAATGCAGGGTAGCAAGTTATCCTGATAGCTTCTGGAGAGGACCCACATTGTCTCTTAATCTTTCATTCTCTACCTACCTATAGAACACCTTCCTGTTACCTTTCACATCCATAGCCAAGTTTAATTCTAACTGGTCCCTAGCTTCCCAAACAACATCCCTGTATTCTTCCCAGGCTGTCTGTCCTTGCTTCTACCTTTTATAAGTCTCTTTTTTCCTTTGAATTCTCTTCAGCAGCTCCTTACCCATCTAAGGAGGTCTTCTGGCCATCCTGTTGCACTTCCTTATATTCAGGATGCAACACTCCTGAGCTTGTAGTAGGTGATCCTTGTATATCAACCAACAGCCCTGGGTCCCCCTGCCTTCTAGGGCTATATCCCATGGAACCTTACTGAGCAGGTTCCTGAAGAGGCCAAAGTCTGCTCTCTTGAAATCCAGGGCAATGAGCTCGCTGTACGCTCTTCTCACTGTCCTGAGGATCTCGAATTCAACCATCTCGTGATCGCTACAACCAAAGCTGTGCTGGAGCATCACATTTCCAAGCAGCCCTTCCCTATTGGTGAGCACAAAGTCAAGTATGGCACTGCTCCTTGTCGGCTCCTCTATTTCTTGCAGAAGGACCTTTTCTTCCACACAATCGAGGAACCTCCTGGACTGCTTATGCCAGGCCGTACCATCCCTCCAACAGATATCAGTGTGGTTGAAGTCCCTCATGAGAACAAGGCTGTTCCTGTCTGTCTATATGGCTCTTCTTTCATAGAGACCTCTTGATCAGGCAGTCTGTAACAGATCCCCTCAATAATGTCTCCCAACACTCTTATCCTGTTAACCCTGACTCACAAACTCTCTATTGACTGCTCACCTGTCTCCAGACACAGTTCCATGCCTATCCCTAACATAAATAGCAACACTCTTCCCCATCTGCCAGGCCTGTCTTTTCTAAAGAGCCTGTAACCTTCCATTCCAACACACCAGTCACAGGAGCCATCCCACTATGTTTCTGTTATGCCTGTGATATCATACCCCTGTAGACGTGCACACATTTCTAATTCCTCTTGTTTGTTCCCCATACTATGGGTGTTTGTATAGAGGCATCTGAGCTGAGCTTCAAATGAAGCTGGCTCATTGGTAGACGTGGCTAGAATATCTCTACATTGCTCCAAGCATTTATTAGAGGTGCTGGCAACTGACTAGGTGTTTTGGGATAGAATGATGCCTCCCTCCCCAACACATCTAGTTTAAAGCATCCTTGACCTTACTTTATTAATAGTTCTACTGTATGTATTCACTATAGGATTGACTTAGATTTGAAATCTATGGATATATCAAGAATTCCTCTTTCAGGTATGTGAAAAATATTTATTCCTAGGAAAAGAGAGGTTAACTGAGACAGGAGACTCACACTGGCATTTTCTGGAGCTGGACCAAAAGCAAGCAAGAGATTAAAAAAAAAAAAGAAAAAGAAAAAAAAAAAGAAAGAAAAAGGTTATCTGTGAAGCATAACTGCCACCTTGTGATTGAACACTGCAATTCTGGCAGTATTTGGGGGCAAAAAACTTTTGATTATAGTTGCTCCCTCTTGCCACATCATCTTCAACCTTTGGGGAAAAGATCTGTAGGCAAATCAATGATTCTTTCCCAAGCAGGTGGCACAAGCTCCAATATTAAAACCAAGGAACCTACAAATGTTCCTAGTCCTTAGGACTTCTGTGTTTAATAAGACTTCTGAATGAAGACTAAATTTTTTACTTTTTTATTCTATTATTCACTAAATTGCCATTAATTATCAACACCACTTAAGAACAATATCAGAATATCCCCTTCCTTAAGCAATTCCTGGCATTATCTACAAATATTTTACGGTTATGTGTGGGAAGGAAGGATCCTTCCAGTTACAAATAAAAACTGTAACAGGACATTGATGCAGTCAAACACAGAATTTAAGGAAGATTATATTCCTAGCACACATTATGAGAAGTTTTACTAAAAGTTCAGGAAAGAGCCATCTCTATGCTACTGTGCATTTAATTGGAATTTCCTTTTCATAAAAAAGGAAATCCCAAAGATACATTATTGTGAACGAAAACATGAAGAACTTATTTAAGAAACCTCTGTACTAGAGACATTTGTGAGACTATTTTCAGCACATCTGTATTTCGGAGTATTTACACACATAAAGCCCTCAGTTCTATCACCCAAATTCATTCAAATATCTGGATGCAGTAAATCAATACAAAAAACTTGTCACAATATGACAAAAGAGGAGAAGTAAGACAAAACAAGAAAGATATGACAAATGAAAGATTAATGAAAAAATTATGTCCTTTTGAACACAATTTCATTTACCAATACCAGAAATGCTCAACTGAGGTTTTTATTACAAAAAGCATCACTGAATACTCTTAAGTGTGCTACCGTATTAAGAGCACACTTAGGATGAAAGACTAAGGGTATCAAATGGGCACCATAAAGAAGAAGTTGACAGAACTAGTATTAAAGACTATGAAGTTATTTTACTCAAAGTTCACTGATTTTAACATCCTTTGGTCATTCAGTTTCAATGTAGAATTTCAAGCTGATTGGCCAGCACATGAAATACTGAAGTGTATGATTTGTCCCAGAAAGATATTCTTGGTGAAAACAGTCTCTTATAAGCAGGTTCTGGTTTTCGCATGAAGACTGTAGTCCTAAAACATCCCTGCAAGAAATAACACATCTGTATCATTTAACTTGGGTTTGCAGAGATTAAAGATGAAAACCTGAATTAGAATGGAGGAAGTATCCTAAATATATCTGGCACTGGTCCCTTGTCTGGTTTGCAACAAAATTAACATTGTGATACTTTTGGTATTCCTACTGTCTGTGTGTAGTTCACTGGTTTGACTGAGAGCCTGAAGGTAGCAGGGTCCCCTAATTCTGAGGTGTCAGAGAGGTCCTTGGCAAAGTTTAGCATGGCAGAAGTCTACTCTGGTACATGTCAGCAGGTAAGGGTTTGCTAAACTATACAGGAAGCGGGAAAAGAGAAAGGGAAGAGAAACATTTTGTCAGTTGGTCCTTCCTTGTTCCAACAAGCACTTGCTTTTACCCAAGGTTTAGCAGCCAGAAGTGGTCAGATACTGACAGCTGCTTTGTCTTAATATGCTGGGTGGATGGAGAAGTAGGGTACCAAAGTTTTGTCATGGTAAGCTAAGGCCCAAGGAAAAGACCAGCTATTTTCAAGGCATTTCAGAAGGCTAAAGATGAATACTACATGCATAAATGCATAATGAACAAGATGTAAAAGATACCAAAAATGCACAAATAAAAAATAAATAAAAAAGACCATAATGACTGTGACAGTGCAAATCTCCTGGTCTCTGCTGGGCAGCACTCAGTGCCACTGCATTGCAAGAGAGGAGCACAACTGTTGCCTGTATTATCCATGTATCCACTGTCTTAGTTTCTCCACTGATCAGACTCACATCTTTTATTCCTGGGATATCATGACTAGGCTGGCTATTATGGTTAAAACTTTGGGGTAGGTTCCTCATACATGGTTTCTCCATCACTTTTTTGCTAGCTCTTAGAACACGCATACCCTGTACATACTGAAGAGTACCCCCGTCCTCCACATCTGAAATCACAGCAAAGCCAGGACCAAGTCCAAGACCTGCTACATCCACTAGAAAGACATTCATTCACTGTGAAGTGAATCAGACTTGGAAGTAGTCTAGAAGTCAACTTTCATAAGTGCATAAATGGGTAATCTAGAAACAAGGAGCATAATGACTTCCTTCTGTGGGCCGTGCATTTGTTGTCATGCTAGTGATACATCTGATGGATGCTTCCTGACTGCCAGATTTTAAATAGTACGATATTTCAGGTTATTTCTCTCAAGTAAGTTACTGTTAATTTCATACATCTGTTCTGTGAAATTCAAGTTAAATACTTCTACAAGCCCATGAAAGAGTAATTCAATTGTTTTAGATTTTACATAAAGCATCCAATCACCATGGAATTTAAATTTATTCTTTCATATATTTACAATATGTCCATGAAGTATGTGCATCAAAACTTAACTTCTGCACATTGCATGCAATTTTCACTCATCTCTCTGTATGTATTCACATACACATTTTTTCTCCCACAAAAAAAAAAGGAAACAACCAAACCTGCATGGAAATACTTGATTCATCTGTGGCTGCATATGCCTCATTGGCACATTTATTTTTAAATGACTGTCCTAAACTGAAGGCTAAACAAACAAGAAGTTCCAGAAGAATTATAATTGTTTTGAAGACTTTTCCATACTATGAAGAAGCATTAATTGCATGGCCAACTACTACACCAATGCTTCTTCATCTCAAGGTAGCAAAGCAGCAGCACCATTACAGGGAAAAAAAAAAAAAAAAACAAAACCACACCCAGCCCTTCGATCTTACGTTACCTTTTGGGGTTTGTTTTCTGGTACCCAAGTCCATGACCAAAGTGCAATTTATTGCACTTTCTTTACATTAGGGTAATAATGAGATAATTTTTTTTGTCCTGGGAGTTAGTTACAAATAGCATCCAAGTACTACATAAATACACATTTGTTTTTGTAACAGAGCTGTGCGATGAGCAGATATTTTACAAAGAGCTGAAGCAGAGAGAGATTAAGATGAAAAGTACCTATGAATTGTAGGTGCCAGTTGGAGTCACAGAACACAAACCTTTTGGAATATTTGGCACTTTACATAATCCAATATTGTTTTTACTGACTTGAGCTGTGGCCATGCCTGGGCCCCACTCAGATCTCTAGAAGGGCCCCCCAGAGTAAACCTTCTCCTTCTGTGGACAAAGAGATCCAATCAAAAAAGGTAATATCACTAAAGACAGAAAGAGTACAGCAGCAGATTTCCTTATTTTTAACTCTGAAATTCTGTGACAGCTATAAACCCTGGTGTTCTGTGAAGGATTTTTCAATCATTTCTTGAATAAAAACAAGAAAAAAAAAGAAACAAAGACAAACCTCCGTAAGCAAAAAAAGAAATTCAATGAAAGGTTATTAATGGGGCTGGAAGGCTGGATCCCTGAACACAAATGTCTGAGCATGAAATAATTGATAATAGTGATAGTTTCCCACATGAGACACATCCACAATCATTCTGGCAGAAGGAAACAAACATAAGATACAGAAATTTTCAGCTTCCAATAACAGCTTTTAAGGTCTACTGGGGCTAGATTTTTTCTGCTCATTTTCCCCATGTGTATTTCCTGCAGTGCCTGACCCATCTCAATGTTCTCCCTTTCACAGACACCTCATCCAACTCCTTTCCCATGTAAGCAACATTTAAGCTAGACAGGCTCAGGAACCTTTTGATCTCAACGCCCCAGCATCAGCTCTAAACCTCCTTATCAGAGTTGTCAGGACATGTCCTACCCCCTTTCCCACTCCTAAGACAGGGTCTTTCCTTTTCCCAAAGTTCAAACTGCAGTTTGTCAAAGGTGCATGCTTTGGAAACATAGCAGGGATTGTCAAACATGAACAGGAAAAATGCAAAGACTTCTTAAGGCTTCCTAATAAAAATTAACTCCTTTTCTCAAAAGCATGAGGACACAGGAAGGTTTAGCTTAATTTTTTTACATCACCAATTTTCAGCACTTTAACAGGCAAAACAACAGATTTTCTTAATTGGCTCCCTCAGAAATGGTAGAATTTTGCTCCTAGCAGATAACAACCACAGACACTTCTTGCTCAAGAGATTAAAGTTTTTTGCAAAACTATCTGTAACTCAAAATATATCCCAATAATATAGAAACATTGGGACGTTTGACAGCATCACTCCAAGCCTACCCTGTTGGCTGAGCTGCCTGAAGCCACACATGCCAAATGTGCAGCATCCCCGCTCCAGCATGGATTAGCCCAGTGTTGTCTTTTTACATCTAACACGGGAGACTGATGGAGAAATGACAAGGATGACAGCAGTATGACACTGAACAACTTTGTATCAGGATTGATAGTCAAGCAGTAGGCATTGCTTCCCAGCTTTGGCAGCAGTAGGAAGTTCTGGGTACTGGAAATTGCACTTTTTTAGAAACATGGTAAACCCTGAACAATGGAAATAACACACAGTAACCCATTGCATAAAATAATCCCATATGCTGTGCACAATTCTCTTTCTGCTTTTTCCATAACGATTAGGTGACACCTGACAACTGGATGCATCATCTTTTTTTTTAAGCTACAGAGCACAAGTTAGCAAACCTTACCTTTCACGCAAAGATGTGTAAAACAGCCTTTGAAATGAGCTTTTTAGAAACATAAAGCTGCAGTTTCAGCTGAACTGTGTGGTTCCCACAGAATAAGTCACATCTGTGTACAAGACAGCTAGCAATTAAAATGCTCCATCAATTGCAGTTCAGATACGTTCATCTATCATCACAAAAAAACTTAGAGGCAAGATACTGACAACACATTCCTAGTTTTCCTTCTTATGCAGAAAAGGAGTTGAAAGCCAAGCCTATTAACTGCAGGTTACAAAGTTCTCTCCTCAGTTTTAGCCACAAGTGCTGATAGCTGTGTCATTTCCAGGAATCTGCCCTCTTATTTGGGCATTTCTATGTTGATCTGGGAGTTCATAAATTTCAATTTCATAACGCCCAATGGCCAGAAGCTACATTGCTTTACTTCGCAAGCTGGGTGTTTTAGACTGCTGCAAATGTTCCTGTGTATTTAGTGTACAAACACATAGAAGTATGCAGTAATTTTCATTTAAAGGTTGCAAAACTCCCAGCTGTAGTTCAAATTTCAGATTCCCACGCCTGACACAGGCACACCCAAATTATCCATATTATCTTCTCCCCAAACACAACAACAAAAAAAAAAAAAAAAAAAAAAAACCATGCCATGCAGAAAATGCAAAGTGATCCTGTGTTCAACGCAGTCCTAACAGATCTTCAGCAAATGTCAGGGTAGAAGTATATTGAAGACTACCACACAGTCACTTGCGGCCAAGCAAATGCTGTTTGAGCTCCAAAGTTAATTATATCCAGAGCTATAAGATTAGGCTTTATGCTAGTACCATGCTGTAAAAGATGCCAACAGTTTAAGCTACTTTTATGAGTATATAAAAATCCATAATGTATCAAAATTCAGATGCAATTATATAGATGTTTCTGCTCAGGGATTCAGAACCATAACAGAGCTCCTTTTTGATAGGTGTTTCACATACTGTTTTACCAAAATAAAGACATCCTGAAAGACAGAAAGTGTGCAGAAGCTGTGCAAAGAAAGCCATTTTAAATACTAGAGGTGTGTATTTAGAATTCAGACAGAAACATATTAATCTTTACCTTACCACACTTGCCCAAGAGTGTCTTCCTTAAACCCTGTATTAAAATAGAACATGACTTAATGCAGATATTCTGGTGCTATTGCTAAGAATGATATCTATCAGAAACGTTTATCTACACTATTTGGAAGTACACACTTTTGAGTCAAAATGCTGAGGCTGAAGACTACATCGTAATCCAAGGATCACAGTGATATAATTGGAAATGAGATTTCCAAAAAGCAAGAGATAATGATTTTTACTTCCTGAGAAGAATACAGCTCATGTATATAAAACCTCTGCAGTTTTTGTTACCACTACACTACAAAACCTGCATAATAGCTAGAATGCTTTGGCAGAAGATTAGAAGACTGTTCCCCATCATAGAGCAATATGTAATAATAAGCAATCATCAATTAATAAGCAATTGTCAATAAACAATCACATAATAATGAGCATCATAATAAGCAATATGTACCTGAAATAACATCTTGTGAGTTGTTTGGTCTGTATTTCATGACTGGTGTTGCAGCACTACATTGTTCAATTGAGCATAGGCTCAATTTTTTTAAAGAAAAGTAACAGCAAGCTTGATAAATACAGCCAATTTTTATTATTTTACCTGTTAAAGTTCAGCCTATTTCGTACCTATATGCGTGAAACGTGTATAAATGAGTAGTCCACAAGGAATAAACTTCTAATCTAACATAGATCAATGTGATACAAACAGCCCCAGCATTACAACTATTATCAAGCTAGACTTAATAATAGATCAGTAACCCTCCTTAACCATCAGTATTTATTTGCAAAGCTTGCTGGCATGCAAAATGGATAAAGCTGAAGCTAACATAAAACTTGTGGGTTGAAGAAAGAAAGAACCAGAAAAGTAATTGACTAAATATATCCCATATGGATATGGGTTTTGCTGAGCATCCACCATATAAAATTAATATTCCCCTCACAATTATTTTGGAGAAAAAAAATAAGCTCCAAAGTTGTTGAAGAAGTAAATAGAACCAATACCCAAAAGCTGTAGCATCACACGTGTGGCTTAAAAATGAACATGGATTTCAGATCTTTCACAAAACTTTGACAGGCAGGACAATTCCCAGCCTTGCAACAGTGCTGGTATTTCAGGCTGTATCTCTTCAGCTGAGACATCCATTCATATCAAATTGTACGGGAAGTTGGAGACAAAAAATGATTTTGATGTACGCTTTTCCTGTGCATGCAAGACAGATACAGTTAAAGCAATCACTGTTCTTCAGTACTCATTAACGATACAGCATTGCCATCAGATCCTCATCTGCTGCAGTACGAAGTTAGATGTCTCAATTTAAACATACTTCATTAACCCTGGTTTTAAAAATCATAATTCCAGGAAACTTACTTTTAATTAGATACAACCTTGCTGATTCAAGTTTTTTAAACCTAGAAAATCCTCTAGTTTCACACCCATCAATCAGTCTTTTGCAAAGCTAAAAGATTCACATGTGAGGTTCTGCCCAGAAATCCGATGAGTCAGCAGCACAGCTGATGATCCCAGCTAGGTATGGTGTTAATCAGCTTTAAGAGTGCCATCATAAGCAACTTTGCTTTTTCCTCAGCTTTGCAAGATTTTTCAGGTTTGTGTGATATCTAATAAGAGAACAATAGAAAACACAAGGAACAGGACATAACAAACCCAGTATCTTGTTAACCATACTTAATTAGCAGTGAGGTTAGTCTACATTTATTTACTCCATTTAAATCATTACCTGAGTATTTGCATAAAGAAAACCCAAAATTTTCCATAAATCGGATGGCAAAGGAAAAGTGGGTGATTTCCAAGTCCCAAAAAAGATGCTAATGATCTCTGACTGCTAATTACCACTTTTTCTGAAATACAAGAGCCAAGGCCTTGGGAGGGATGATTGTTTCTGGTTTTGAATAGGGCTCATTACATATTCTTCTCAAAAATAAACCACAATGGGAAACATAATAAAGTTGTGATATTTGGAATTCAATCATTTTAATGTAGCAGTTACAACTTCAGCAGGTCAATGTGCAGCATAATAAATAACTGCACAGAAAAGAGGAGACTGATGACATCTCTTCGCTATTATCATCAACATATTATTTTACTTATAAATATTAACTACCCTAACAATAATTCCACAAAACTCCTTAAAGGAAAGAGAATGGGACCTCCAGAAGCATGCACGCCTTAGTATCCAAATGCAGGTAAGGGCTGCTATGGATACTAATGGTAAAGCAGAGCAGGCTTTAAATGCCCACTCAGGACAATTATTAGATTTCATCTTTGCTTGAAGAGTTAGCATAATAATAAGGAAACTAAATAACAAATGCAGAAAGGATGAACTATAGAGTAACATGGGCAAGTATTGTTTTCTGAACAAAATTATAACCCTCTGTTTTTTTGGTGTAAGGACATGACAGAGTTCCAGGTTTCAAAAGCTCAGGAGGTAGTTATACTTATGTTTTTATAATGGTAGTATAATCAGTACAAGCACTGTGAGTGTCATTAGCTGGAAAACAGTAAGTCTGTTTCCTACACTATTACTGAACAAATTACTTCTATCATGCAAGGAATACATTCAAATTTTATTTTATTTTTTATTTTATTTTAATTTTATTTTATTTTTTTTTTTTGCATCTCAACCAAATTTTGTGACTGAGCTCTCTAGGTATCATTTTTAATGTTGTAAAAAATATACAAACTGTGGCTATAACATAGATATGTTAAAAACAAGCAAACAAGGAAGCCTGAGTTAAACAATTAAAAAAAAAGAATAGTTAAAAGTCAAACCTCCACAGCCAGAAAAATGAGGCCCTAATGCCTTAAGAATGTAGAGGTCTCCAAACTCTTTGAAAGATGAAACTGCTACATAGTGCAGTCAGATCACCATCTCTGCACTGGTT
The DNA here is from genome assembly GCA_032466535.1 of Forpus xanthops. NCBI lineage: Eukaryota > Metazoa > Chordata > Aves > Psittaciformes > Psittacidae > Forpus > Forpus xanthops. Next base: position 8,537 of record JASSUY010046238.1, on the reverse strand, counting down.
TTGCTCCCTTGAACTGATTTATGTGGATTAAAGCTAGCTTTAAAGTTGTAGTCTTTGCCGTAGAATGCAGTTTACATACAAACTAAAGTTACTGTTTTGGGGTAATCACTAGAACTCCACATCTGCCAAATTATACTACAAAACAGTGCTCAATACAACCAAGTACTTTCAGTAGAGCAAGTTAAAAATCTCAGATGGTCTCTATTGGCTTCAATTATTGCTGCTTTGTTTGAAGTATTCAATAGAAACACAAGTGATCCATTAGTTACATTGAGCCCGGCACTACTAAAACAGCACAAAGATTTACAGAACCTGCCAATACAGAACCATTGGTTTCTTCTCCTGTTGTGTCCTCAGCCTGGGCTCATGAGAACCAAATAAACACAGAGGTATCCTAAAATGTGCCAGCAACACAAATCTGCAGGAATTTTCAGTTTTCATGACTTCATTCCAAACAACAATAAAGAATTAGAAGCTCTGCTGTCTGTAAAACAGCACATTACTTCAGAGAAGACAAGACTGCAGACTATAGAACATGAAGTGTTCTATATACAAATATGCTCCAAGTCACATCAGACACCTTTTTATTAGAACAAAACTCTTTAACAGCTGTATGGATACATCAGTTAAAACCCCCTGGGCTAGTCACGTGAAGACTTTTGCAGCAGTACTCAATCCCAGGCTGTTCCAGGGTCTCTGACACAGGCAGCTGCAATAAACACCTTTAAAATCGGTCTCCTGCTCTGTACATCCCTGGAGCAATAATATTATGAAACCATCAGAAAAACATTAATGGAGTAAGAGGGTTAACTTGACTCCAATTCCTGCCTTTAGCAGAATGGAGGTCTGCCAAAAAAAAAAAAAGTGGAATTAAATATATGTCTGATGCACTCATTCGCTGACCTCTACAGCCTCACCCATATGGAAATACATGCCTTCAGATTAACTATACTGTTTATTTACATAAATAATGAAGTTCCCTTTTACTCTCATCTCAAATACTTCCAAGAATGTCAGTGCTGGGAAAGCTGGTTAAGGCTTAAACACTGGTCTGAAGGATCATCAGGGCATCACAGTTACCCTGTCAGTCCACAAAAAGACTCTGCAGGACTGGCCTAGAAAAGGGCTGGAGGATCACAGTGGTTAGAATAAAAAATAGTGATAGCACAAACAACAGCTGAACCGCCATTAACTTATTGTATTTAACAGAAGTTTTCTCATTTCTCTTATGGCAAACAAAGCATTTTCATTCTCTGAGGTTACAGTTTCAACACCTGTAGTTAGAGTGTGCCTGATCTCAGAATATTGATTAAAAAAATAAATAAAAAAAGAGTAATGCCAGTGCAGTTGATTCAAATCTTTGTGTTGAACTGAATATTCAATATTTTGTGTAAGAAATAGACAGCAAGTCTGACAATCTCTCCTGAACTCCTGTACAGTTCTCTTCACATGAATGGTATCTGCAAGGTGGCTGCTAGCACTGGTTCAGGGCTTTCAAATGCACTTTCCTGCTTCTCTGTTCAGAGGGAGAAGTGACACAGGTTTTTGCTGCTGCTTGCTTTGTCTTTTTGTTCAGAAAATTAAATTTCATGAGGTTTGTTCTTATAGATTGAACACTTTGTGCTAAACAAATAGTTATAGTCCTTCTGGTGCTTTCGATACATTAGAACTAGATGTTCAAGCCAATATTGAACTGACACAAATTAGATTTACCAAGCAAACTTTTCCAAAAATATAATCTTATCAAACAAGTACTGTATTTTGCACCTGTCAGAAAATGTTTATTGGTTTATTTCATTAGCATGTCCTGTCAACCTTTAATTTTAAATTGCCTAGCAGAACAGAAAAGCATTTTGTTAAGGAAGAACTAACATTTCATGGTAAGAAATATCAACTAATATGGAATAAAGTAGCACTGTGTCTTAGAGTAAATTTGTTAGCCACTTGGACCACAGTTTTTCTGAATTATTTAAGTAGTTAAAGTATACAAACCTGTCAGAGTCCCTCTATTTGTAACAGAGCTTGTCAATCTGAATCCTTTTTATTAAAACACTAAGCTATTTTAAGATATGCGGGTTTTTCAGTTCTTGCTCTGTTGCAAATACCAAATATTTTCTATCAGAATGTGTAGGTTTTGCTAGCATTCATTTAAAGCTCAAAACAGATCCATGAAAATGTATTTGTATGTATTACTGTTACAGGAGATTTTTCTTTTTAATGGATGAAATGGAATCCTTTTTAAAGCAATTAGGAGTAACAGTCTTTTCTCAATGCATAGGTACAGTCCTTATTATATCCACAGGAGGTATGTGGGTGCTGAGCAAATACCATAACCAAGCGCTTAGTGGTCTCACATTTGGGGAAGATATTTGATCCAACTCCAGTAATTTACACTGGCCAAAAAGAGAGCTTCTCTCTCATCAAGTGTAAAAATGGAAAAATATCTTTTTCATTAATATATTTTTTTTTTAGGTTATCTGTGTATTGTCATTTGTCAATATCTCATTTCCATGAACTAGAGATTGTCAGTAACTTAAAAACAAGTCTGTTCTCTATGAATGTCAGCATTGATGCAAATGCCTTCAAAAGTCACCATTAACTCAGACTGTCTTGATTTCATTGACAGCACCACATCAAGTTAGATTTTTTGCTGCTAATTTTAATTACTGCTTTCTTGCATTTTTTTAAAGCATTGCCAGATCTGCCTCAGACACAGCATTCTCCAAGTTGTTATTCATTTGCTGACACTAAGCTAATTGGCAGTGCTTTTAGATTAAAAAAAATAAAAATAAAAATTAATAATTCTCCTTATGAGAGCCCTGTAGGTGTATGTTCTTAAGAGCACATAACAAGCTCCATGCTCATCAACTACCAGATGTTTTGGTATAAATAAAATAAATCTCTAACAGGCTGCTTAGACAGGAGAAAGCTGTGTGGAGACCTCAGCAGCCTTCTGGTATATGAAGGGGACCGGCAAGTGTGCTAGAGAGGGATCTTCATCAGGGCCGGTAGTGATACGACAAGAATTTAAACTGAATGGGTTTAAACTTAAACACGGGAGATATTTAGGCTACGTATAAGGAAAAAAATCTTTCCTACAAGAATAGTAAGGCCCTGTTTAAGTTTAAACCCATTACTCTATGTCATTATTCCTTGGGGCTGGAACTAGATGAGCTTGAAAGTCCTTTTCAACCCTAACCTTTCTATGATTCTATGACAGATTTCTCATATGCAAAAATGAAATTGCATTATGCTCTTCCTATGCTTTCCAGCCTTGAAAACCCAAAATCTAGTCCAGATTTTCAAAGATAGCAATGAGAGAGGAAAATAATAAAGTGAAAGATAACTCCCCAAGCCGGAGAAACATGTCAAATGCCTTTGTCAAAATACTTTTTCCTATTATTACCCTTTGAAATATTTCACAGGCAACACCAATGCCCCAAATTCGGACCCCACAGTTCTATCACACTTGGCTATTATTATTCCTTGCCAGTATTTCATTACCTACATACTTTTGATGCTGCATGCTTCAAAGCCTACATCAGCACAAAGTTAAAGAGCAAATTGTTTTATGCCACTCAGGTATGGAAAGTTATATCAAGCAACCCGCAAAAAGTAATGCCCATATTTTAATCACTAGGAACAGAGTTCCCTCATATTTTTAAACCTTTAAGGAGTCCCATTTCCATACTTTGCTATGCCAACCCTGGTGCTGGATGCATATTTTTAGATACTGCTTAAACTAAGATTTTCATATAATCTTATTCATGCCAGGAATCAGAGCAGAAAGAAAGAGTATTTGCAAGGAATGGTAGCATTTAGTACTTTTTTTTTTTAATCAGTTTAATAAACTAAATTGTAATGTCAGGCTTGCCCTGACAGGCAACCCACGGTTGTGCTTTTTGCTGTCCTCTATACAGACAGCTCAGCTTTGGAGCAGGTAAAACTGTAGCCTTTTAATCTTTATCTGATATCCACATATACGGCATCTCTTTTCACAGCCGTCCACACCAATGAAGAGTGATAGTAAAACAAGGGCTGCACCTGACTTTAGTAGGATATATTGGCTATTGACTGCATTTGCTCTAAGTCATAAAGTACCCTTCCCAGTTAGTGCTCTCAAGCAGGGACTGTCTCATGGCATCAGCCACTGCCTTTTCACCAGGTGCCACAATGTATTTCAAGACCCACGATATGGGTCTAATTTTACCTTAGTAAACTGTATCCTCACCAATTTGTCAATTTATTGTTGATACACTCTTCACAAAGAGTTCAATTATTGAGTGGAGAACTAACAGGCAGAGTAAATGTGTTTTCCTCCAGAGGGAGCAGAAGACATACTGCTGCCCCTTTTAAAAACTCTTCTGAGCCCTTTGGAAAGGAGATTGCTTAATTTAATGCTCAAGCAAATGATACAGTCTGGAGGGTCTTCGTGCGTTCAGATAATACTTTCTCAGAAATTTAATTCACTAATTTCATTAGGTACCGCATCAGCCAGTGCAATTTTCAGGGACACATTTAGAGGGCAATTCGTTTGAGTGCAATTTTAAAGAAAAAGATTTGACACAGTGTCAATCTATTGCCAAGCTGTATGGCATCTCCCAGGAAAACAATTGAATTTAGGAATGCAGCCTGCTTGTTTTGATCTCTTCTATCTCACTAGGATGAAGTAACTCTTTTACATAAGCAGAAAATATATATTCAATATTTGATGATGTACAACTTAAAATTTGTCCTTCACCAAGAAAAATAATTCAAGGCTTTTAAAAAGGAAGACTAGAAGCTCAACCGGTTCCCACCCATCATTTTTCCAACAGTTTTTAATGAAAGGTCATACTAGTCACACACTGACATTCTAAATTTGATTTATCTTGATTTTATAAGAACACTTAACTTCAAAAAACATTTTGTGATATAAACACAGGTATTCCCCAGGGAAAAAAAAAAACCTTTCACCTTCAGGCATATCACACAAGAAGGATGGCATATGACATTCTTTTCTGATGAGCTTATGGGAGAGCAGAAAGACTTTGAAAACCATAGTTGATGCTTCAGGACACTTACAGAGTAGAAATTAACTCTTACAAGCTAGTTGAATGGATTTTCAGATCAACCTAAAGAAAAAAAGTTCCATAACATTTTTTGTATAGATATATGCACACATTTCTACATAAATACATAAAATACACATAAATATATAAGTATTTGACCAATCACCAGGAAGGATCCAGGCCTATGAACATGTTATCATCTAAGAAATCTTCATTTTCAAACTTCCTTGTGCCCAAAATGCTTTAAAAATATTTACTTTATGTTATAAACATTACACAGCAATTGAGCACAGGCTAATATCTTTATGCCATAATAAAATGCATCACTTGAATTGGCTAAGTAACTTTATGGAAGGTGAAATAATGTTAGAATTTTTTTTTTTCCAAACGTGCCTATTATATAAGTAATACAGTCTGGCTTAAAAAAAAACATTGTACACCTAATATGAAATTGTCCATATTTTATATTTTGCACTCTATAGAAGGTCATAGCCTAATTAGGCTGTGATGCCAAATACTCTGTCAGACTGATGGGACACTATGCGGCTCATACCTTTTATGTTAAGGGACAAAACTGAGAATCACAGAGTGGTTTGGGTTAGAACAGACCACTAGTTTCAACACCTTTTTAAAAGGTGTTCATAATTTTAAAGTCAAGTCTCTCTATAGCTGCCATCAAATCCCTGGAAAAGTTCAGATTATCTCTGGATCAAAGTTTATGTATTTTTTTGGAGAACATGCGCTTACATAGGTTCAGGAGGCTGAAGGTGGCACTGAGGAGACTATGGAGGCTTATCAAGGAAGGATATCCTTTTACGTGTGTCTGTTCTGTGCCTATAATAGTAAACAGGCATCCCAGCATGCATGGGAAATGAAAGGCAAAAGCAGTAACAGACAATTCCTGCCTACATATTTCAGTGATATAGCACAGGAGGGCTGTGTGCTGAGAGTTTGGCAAGTTGATAAAAATATTTTTTTGCTGTTTTTTTTTTAAGCCAGCAAGGAGATTATTCACATTTAAATTCTGCTTCTGGCATGCAGCATGTCTGGACACCGAGGTCATAGCTTGATGTTACTTCTTTTGAGGATGGAGGAGAATTTTATATCTGACTCATCTAAGTTTTAATCAATCTTCTGACTCTGCAAGTGTATCAGTTTATATTTCTAAGGGCACAAATACTCTATCACAATCATTTTCCCTTCTAAGTGGCAGATAATCTGGCTAAAACAATGAACATGACACAAAGCACAGCATGCAAAACTTGCCTTACAAGCTTTGTTTTAGGGCAAAAAACCTCCCCAACAGTCTCAGTCACAAAGAACAAATAGTAGCTGTAAGGGCTTCTGTTCACTTCTTAACCAGCCCTTAGGGATTTCTGCAAGAGGTTACTCTTCAGGTAAGCATTTAAATTAAAGTTGAATTTCATCAGAGTATTCTAAAGACTAGTTATTCTTAAAATGAATTATGTTTCCAGCCCAAACAGGTTGAGTGAGATGAGATCTCCTCCTCATACTCATTTCCTTCCCTACTGCGTATGACCATACTTATTGTTAATAGTATAACTGCCATCATATTTAGAATAGTGACTCAGCCTTCCTTTTGCCTGAGGCTGCTTTTAAGTCCTGCGTTTTGTATTCTCAAGCCTGTTACAAAATCTTCACAGCAGATATATGGATGTGTAGACAAGAAGGACCATGACCTTTTATTCCATCACCATAATACAGCAGCAAGTGTGCACCCAAGTTTTCACTACATTCAGGTTTGACATCATAACTCTAAATTCATCCCTCAGAAAAGCAAAGAGGAGTCCCTTATCCTGTAAAACGTCCTTGAAGGAAGCATGTAAAAACTTCTTCTAGATGTAAGCATTGGAGAAAAGCCAAGTAGAGATTGTAGCACAGAGTTTTCCTGAAGGTTTGAGGGAGAACACGCAGGTCTGGGATTTGGGCTAGGACAAAAGGGAACAGTGTGTAAACCTCTGTTCCAACTCATCCTTTGTTATTTGAAATGGATGAAAAGAAAAAATATTAAGAGCACTGTGAGATAAGGTACATCTCAAATCCCCATGACTGAACACACATCGCATATTGTTTCAAGCACTATAATTATCTGATAAAGCTATTCACCATACCCTCAAGATGCCATAAAGCATTAATACTCCACACAAAGCAATCTGAACCGTAGCCAGATATTAGTCAGCAACTGAATTGTACTTTGGAAAAAAAAAAAGAAAGAAATAATTATATCAGGAGAGTCATTTCCTTGAATTTCTGAGAAGCTTAAGGTTTACAGGGGGAGCTTCAGTTGTCTGTGCACAGCTCTGCTGAGAGACAACACTTCTTTCTTAGCACACATTAGCACAGAAGAGAAAGCACTTAACTAGCACTTAAAAGGGTGCGGGGTCTTAGGCTCCATTTGCCTGCATGTCACATTGAAACGTCATTAAGTGAAATATGACCAGGCTACTGGTCACCTTAAAATAAAAAGCCAGTAATATCAAAGGCGGCCACATGTAGATACAGAATCCCTATATATACATCAACTATGTCATCAGTTAAATAAATAAAAGGAAGTTATTAATGGGACTAAATAAAAATTACAACTGAGGCTACTTCAGAATTGGGCAAAGCTAGACTAGAAAATAAGCCAATCCCACTTCAGTAAAATCCACATCTGAGGAAGTTTCCAGGCATCAGCAAGATACTCCTCATTGAAGATTGACTGAGCATTCATGATGGCCAGTTACTGTAACAACTTCCCTATCTGACTTGCATGGCTCAAGGCAGATCTTCACTGTGACTGCTAGTGCAGGTACAAAGAAATGTACTTGTGAAATCAGTGTAGGCCAACTTGCCTTTTAAAAGATGGCTCTGGATTATACTTATAATGAGACTGACATGGAAGTTATTGGGAATGAGCACATTTAGTCACTGTGGAAACACTGCTGTGTGCCAGTGAAACACCCATGGGTAACCCCTTCCAAAAAGAACAATCATACAACTAACAAACTGAAGAGAAAGACAGGACAGTTTTGGATTAGCTTCAATTTCTAATGTGCTAACATAGCTGCAAATATGTACATTTCCCTCCTCACCTTCAGCAGGTACCAAATAAGAGGGGTGACATTGAGCCTTATTTACCAGTGAGAACAATTTTAATTCTCCCTTTTATTCTTCTTTTATCTGTTTCTTCCCTCATATTTGTATTCACCCTCTATTTTTCTACAAAAATACACTAATGTACCATTAAGTGTTTTCATAAACATCACTCTGTACGGCCCAAAAAACTCCACCATAAACACACCAACCAACAAAAACAGCACACCTAGCTCCCTAAAAAAAAAACCAAACCCAAAACCAAAATGCAACCTCACAACACAAAAACATGCTAAAAAATATAACCCTCCAAAAACCCCAAAACATCCACAAACCAAAAAAAAACCCACTACCTTCATCAACAAAAAAACAGGGGTGTAAGGGACTTTG
>JASSUY010046236.1:0-39300 GCA_032466535.1 Forpus xanthops | reverse complement strand
GTTGGACATAGCCTTGGGTGGCATGGTTTAGTGGGAGGTGTCCCTGCCCATGGCAGAGGGGTTGGAACTAGATGATCCTAAGGTCCTTTCCAACCCTAACGATTCTATGGTTCTGTAATAAACGGACTGCTAGTGAACAGAATGGCTACAGCAATTAGCACCAATGACCCTTCCTTGGTCTGCACTTGCTGGACATCAGTTCAAAAGAAAACAAGCTAACCGCTTACTAAGGGCTGAAGCCCTTCATAGGAGGGTGATTTTAGTGAGGAATGAGACGCCCAGAGAGCAAAGCACAGACTGGGGTTGTACTCAGAGGCGATCCCTCAGGCAGGGAGCCGCACAGAGGTCACTAACAGCGCAGGGGAACTCGGATCCACACCACCTCCTGTGTCAAGCCTCGTGTGTCGGTGTCAGTCTCCCCGACCCCCATCAGCTCCATCCCCGCCACACCGCAGCATGAGGTAATTGTGCGCAGCCCCGCCCTGACCGGCGCCTTTAAGCGCAACTCTCACGTGACAGCGCCGCACCTGCAGGCGGAGGGCGTGCAATGGGGTGGCCCTGCCCACCCCCTTCCGCTCGCTCAGCCGCCCCGCGCATGCGCGCAGGGCAGGAGGGTCAGTTCACGCACCAAAAATGGCGGCCGCGATGGATGTGGACACCCCTAGCGGCACCAACAGCGGAGCGGGCAAGAAGCGCTTCGAAGTGAAGAAAGTGAGGCCTGCCGGCACTCTTCTCCAGGGAGGGAGTGGGGGGGCTGCCGCCGGCCTGGCGGCGGCGGGCGGACCGGGGAACAGGACCCCTTTCCGCTTCCCTCACTGAGCCGGGGGCTCCGTTCGTACCGGCGCTGCGGGAGGGGAAAGGCGGTGCCTGCAGGATGCCTTGGCGTGAGTGCGGGCCAATAGCTGGCTCGGGCCGCCGCACGTGGAGCGGAGCCTGGCCAATCAGCGGGCGCGGCTAGCGGGAGGGCTGAAGGGGCCGTCTCTGTCAGAGGGTTCCGCGGGCCGAGCGCTGCCGTTCTGGTGGGCCTCGGCCGCGCTGTGCCGCTCCTGGGGCCTCTGTGCAGGTCGGGCCGAGCAGTGGTGCAGTGCTACCGCCTCCTCTTCAGCCCCTTTGGCCCCGCAGCGTTAAGACGCCTTGCGCAAATTCATGTGCCTGGGTTTTATTTCCTTGTTCTCTCAGTCGAGCCGTAACAACGTGTGTGTAGTCAGCAAACGGTCTGCGCCCCCCAAACAGACATAATACTGTTTTTCTGCCTAGTGACACCAGATTGTCAGCTGCATGGTGATAATAGCCCTAGCCTGTTGCAGGAGGGAGCAGAGGAGGTGGGGAGGCTTGTGCTGAGGTAGACTTTGACGGAAAATGACTCCTCGGCTGGTTATCAGTAAGCATTTCCAGTGCTCTGTGCTTTGTTTGCAATGCAGCTGTCATCACTGGTGATGGAAACCTCTGTACAGAGCTGCAGGTCTGTGCTGAAGGAGGAGTCTGGGTGATGATTAGTTGTCCTTAGGAAATAGGGGCAGATATAATAGCATGAGAGGAGCAGGAAGCAGAACCTGCTATGCATCAGTGGCTTTTATCCTCCCCAGCAAGGCACCAGCGTGCAGTTTGGGGTGTGTGTGTGTGGTTCTGGCTCTGGCTCTAGCTCTGGCTTTGGTTGTAGTAGATTATGATGGGACATGAGACTAAGCACCTGAGAGTGTGGGACAGAGAAGGGTGCTGGGAAGTTTCATCCTAACTGCCTCGGAATGTGGGTGAAATGCTTGAGACACAGAAGGTTGGCTAGACCTGAAGTTGGAAGATAGGGGGAAAAAATCTGACTGACCCATTCCCTAAATGATGTAGTAGTATCCTGATGGCTTTTTATATCGGCACTAATGAAATATTGAAGTACTGATCCAAATTGTTACTGCTTATCAATATTTGGCAGTCTACATTTCTCCTTCAGAGTCCCAAACTGAGGAGAAGCAATGAGAATGTTAAAATGGAAACAGAATGTAGTAGGGAAGATTTACTATAGTAGAGTCAGTGCAATCATATACTGAAAAAAAAAAAAAAAAGGAAGGAAACAAATATCTGGATTACTTACATAGTGAGTGAAGAAACGAAGATTATCCTGGCTACCAGTATGGTTTGCTTTGAATGCTGAAGGCAACCCCATCTTTTTCATACATTTACAAAAGACCTGATTACTGCAGGTTTTGTGCAAAGGAATGAAAAGGCACTATGCTTTTCTGCATAGCTTATCTTAAAGTCCTTATTCTGAATCAGTTTTCTAAAATTGCCATGGAAATTTGTAGCATGGGACGGAGGAGATTGTTCAGGAGTCAGTGAAGGGTAGCATTAGTGATGATTTTAGTTCTTGACCCCAACTGCTCTGAGGGAGGTGATTACTAGAAGAACTGCTGCAAGTAATGGAAATTCCTTTAAAACAGCACCTGGATTGGCTTTTGTCTAAGGCAGTGTCCTTTCCATCAGAATTGGAGAGATATCTTGAGCTGCAACCTTGCCTCTGGATCTTGAATAGAAATGCAGATGTTTTCATTTGTTTAACAAAAAAAGGGGACTATGAGAGTTACCTCATTTCTGAAGTCGGAAGGAGACAGAATCTGGGAGGTATGTGAGAGGAATGTACCATTGCTTTCTAGTAACCTGAACTATGATAAAAAAATTACTCTGGACTTGTAAGGTATCTTTTTTAAATATTCCAGCTTTTCCATTTAAAAAATACAAGTGATTTTTGAGGAACAACTAGGATTTCCATGTTCTGTAAATTCAGTCAAAACTATGTTTTTCTTTTTTCCCCCCTTCTCTCTAGTGGAACGCAGTAGCTCTGTGGGCATGGGACATTGTGGTTGATAACTGTGCCATTTGCAGAAACCATATTATGGATCTATGTAAGTAAATGGTGGGGAAGACATTGACAGTTTTGACTTGTGTGTGATGCACAGCTGAAAGTTTCCTCTGTTGAGGGTCCAAGTCAGCACATGCAGCTTTCAGTTAGGAAATAAGTCTTCACAGTGAAAATACTAAGCTCTATTTTATGTAATGCTATAGTCCTATAATCTGTTTTTGTGACAATTATACTGCCTTTCTTGTAAAGAGTAGAATCACTTTATACCACAGCTATAGATGAGGTGATGTAGCTGAGTGTATTTGGGATGCAATAAATGAAAAGGAGTAAAGAGCCAGAAGGAACTGAAATTATTTGGGGTATTGCTAACAAAGAGAGGTATTAGATTTTGGAGTCAGTAATGTTGATATAGGTATCCACTTCTTGATGACACTCATCAGGATGAAATCTTTTAGCACTCTGTGTGTGGCCAGGAAAGGCTTTGGGCAAGTGACTTCATCTGACTCCTCATTCTACAAAAATAACTTTGCATAAATAAGTTATTTCGTATATTTTGGGGAATCCTGTAGCCACCTAGAGAATTGTTCATTTACAAAGGAGAGTCTAAATAACACCTAAATAATAATAATAATTTTAAAAATAGCATTGCTTGTATTGGTTTGATTTTTGTTTTTCTGTAAAATTTTGATGGTTCAACTAACATATAGGCTTGCTATGTAGGAAAATGAAGAGATAATGGAATTAAGTGTGCAAATTTCTGTCATGGAATAGCTGTGTATGCATAAAGACACTGGTTTCAGTCCCTTAAAGTATTGATAATGAGTACAAAACCAGTTCATTTTTTTCTAAAAAATGACAAAGTGCTGCTGGTGCCATAACTGTCCATCTCGTTTCAGTTATAAGGGACAGAAGACCTTTTAGTGTACCCCAGGTAGAAATTTGCCTTATTTGCCTTTATTACTAGAATGTGAGGATTGTGGGACCCTCCTTAACTGGAGCATGTACAGCTACTGTGCTTAGGAATGCCCCGTCATGATCCGATTGTGATAGTTTTGTTGCACTTTGTTTTTATGCAGCCACCCTTGGAACTACTAGTCATAGTGATTTACTATCAATAAGCCTATCTGAAAATTAATAATTTCAGAAAAATAAGACCTTGAGTTTATAGTAACAACTAGTGAGAGATGGTTTTACATCACATGAAAAAAATAATTACAATGCTACTTTCACAAGTTTTTGTTCTTTGGGATTTTGTTTCTTGGCTTTTTTTTTAATAGAAATTACATTGTGACACACAAGGCTGAAAATGCATTAAGCATCTTCTTTGCTTTGGGACAGATATGTTTGTATTTTGAACCAACTAATGCCTTTCCATGCCTCAGTTTATTGCTGGTTATTAGAAAGGGAATGACAACACTAAGGAGAAACAAATGAGAATAGGGGCTATGGAATACGCTGATGTCCTTTGATGTAAAGATTTTCTCTTTAGGTACTCCTAAACTGTACAATCTTGAAAAGTAGTTTCAAAAGGAGGTGGACACTTGGCTACTACTTAGTGTCTCAGAGTTATGATATCTTAGAGAGGAAAGCATGTCACTGACAGGCAAATGGAATTTTAAACATTTGTTAGAATATAAGTTACATCCACAGAATTTCCAAATGTATAGAATGAATATATAAAATCCTGTAATTCAAGATAATTATTCATGACAAGAAGGATATATTGTAGGATAATGAATGCTGGTATGTTTCATTTTATGAATCTGCCTCAAAATTAATAATGCTTCCCATGACAGACTAAATACAATCTCAACTATTTGTTATTTTTTATAAACAGCAGATAGGGCATGGAGATGGAGAGGTGTGGAGGGACTGGAAGGAGAGTGGATCCATGTTATTTTCCAGTAGTGGATTTCTTGTTTCAGTTCTTGGTGGGGGGAAAGGAAAAAACAGATATTACCAAAATGGGGGTGGGGTTGACAGTGTATAGGTAGACTAGGCAGAACAGTGAAGGAAGAAGATGTAGGTAGATTTCTTTCCCCCTCATTTTTTTTGTTGCACAAGCATAACTTGTTATTAGTTTGGGTATGAGCAATGTTAGAAAAAAGCCTGGACTGCAAATGGCAGACCACAGTTGGCAGTATACAGAGTAGAAGGGGTATCTAAATTGGTGTTCCGAGATCAGTGTTGGCTCTAGATTTACTTCCTTGTTACAGATCATTAATGTTGTTAAACAGTACTTTAATTAGATTTTCAAACGTAAGATGTGAAGTGATGGGAAATTGAGGAAAAATTAATAGAATGTGCAGGGAAGAACAACACAAGATTCAGTTTGATAAAATGCAGAATACTAATGTCTCCTAGTGATGAAGAGAAACTTTGAAAGTGAAATCAGTGAAAGAGTGATAAGTAACATCAGCCATGCTAATGGAAGACTGTTAACGGTACAGTCAGGCATCAGTGTTAAGGTGTCATGCAGTTCACCTCATGCATGTACGTTATGATTTGGTAATAAGAATGGGCTTAGATTTATGAGAAGAATAACATAACAGAACTAAATATATATAGTTTGCTAAGTCACAAGTAGGAGTGGAAGATGATAGCGGTGTACATGTATTTTGGGAGTGTGATACCAACAGGAAATACTGAGTGTCATACAAGGGGTTTATAAGTAGAAGGAATCATATGATGATATGATAGGGGGAACTTAGGGTAAGGATTTAGTAAAATCTGCACATTATTTTCAGGAAGTTGGAAAGGATTGCAAGGGGAAAATTCCAAAGTTCCTCGGAAGTTTGAAAAACTAAATTGAAGAGCTCATTCTGCATTTTGAGAGAATAGACTAGATTATTTCAGTTCTAAGGGACCTATAACCATTATCTAGTCCAGCTGCCTTACCAATTCAGGACTGACCAAAAGCATGTTGTTAAGGGCATTTTCCAAATATCTTTTAAACACTGACAGGCTTGGGGTATTCACCACCTCTAGGAAGCTTGTTTCAGTGTTTGACTACCCTCTTGGTAGAGAAATGCTTCCTAATGTCCAGTCAAAACCTCCCTTGATGCAGCCTTGAACCATTCCCATACATCCTATTGTTGGTTATCAGGGAGAAGCGCTCAGCACCTCCCTCTTCACTTCCCCTTCTCTGGAAGCTGTAGAGAGCAATGAGGTTGCCCCTCAACCTCCTGTCTTCCAAACTAGACAAACCTAAAGTCTTCAGCCACTCCTCACAGGACAAGTAGAATTGTACTTGAAGTTTATTTGCCTGATTATTGGTATTTTCTGTCTCTGCTTTCTGAGCGAGTACATGATGTGTCATATTAGCCAAGCTATATGTATTTATTTCTCCTCAATAAGTTGATCCCTTCATGACATAGTTTTAGTAGGCTACATGTAAAGGGAAGGGGAAACCTATACAGTGCTTATCTTTGCTCAAGTGGAAGCCACTTTGAAGAGCTTTTACCATCAAGTTTACCAGTGTAGTGGGCTATTTAAGCTGCAAACAAAACACAGGTACTTCTGTTACCTGCCATTATGGCTCCTTAAATCTTGGGTTACTTTTCTTAGATATGCAGAAGATTTCTTCAACAGAAAATGTATAGAAAGAGGGATGGGTCTTAATAGTTGCCAAGATTCAGAAGTTGCCATTATATAACAAGCATTTCTGTAACTCCCTGAGTAGAAATGCTTCTGTTGCATCTTTCACAGTTATTTACAGGTATTTCAGGTTTTAGCTCTATCTTTCTGCCTGCACCTACAGATAGTCTGTCAAAAGCAAGGCAACAGAAGAGTTCTCCAGTGTTCCTCCAGTACCTGTTACTGTCTTACCACTTCTTTTGGGTCAACAGACAGTAAATAGCTTCTCTTTCTTTCAAAAGTCAGAATTAGCAGCTTTCATTCTCTGACAAAAATTGATCATTTGTTACATTTATTTGTCAAGATACTATCTTTTTCTGAAATGAGGCAAGTAGGGCACCCAAAAGTGCTTCAGCATTTGGAAGGCCCTTTTTTGGCAGCCAGATTTAGTGATGCCAGCAGTAGTTCCAGCCTGTTTGATGAGGGAGTTAAATCTGGGTGTCTTGTTGGAGGAGCCTTACATCACCACCAGAGAACTCCTCCTCGGCTATGTTTGCAAAAGTTCATCTGTCCTCTTAAGCTTTTGGGACTGTATTTATTTCTTGGCAAATGTTTGAGTAACGCTGAAATGAATTTCAGTGCTGCTTTTCTCCCTTATCTAAACCACCTTTCTTCCCTCTCACTTCCAGTCAGACAGTCCATTAAAGCCTAAAAAAATCAAATAATGGTACTGTGTTCCAAAGCATACAGCTCACAGGTTAGTTCCACTTAAGGAGAGAGGGAGTTAAATTTTCTTCCTTCAAATGAGTTTCCTCTCCTTTTCCCTCTACTCATCTTCTCTCTGTTCTCTGTTACTGTACAGACTCATGCCAAATACTTAATATCATATGCCCCATGATAGCAGGATCATAAGTCTGTACTGCAGTAACAGTATGTAGGCAATCTTGGGTGTCAAATTTTAAACAAATGTCCAAAGTAATTGAAGCTCTTCAAGGTTCTTGAGCATTTCCCATTTTCATAACCAGATTTAGTTTTATTGCTGTATGTACTGAGGGCTTAAGGAATTAAGACCTCAGATGTTTCAGATGCACTGGTTTTTATTCTCCTATAGGCAGGCCAACTTTGGACTTCCACCTATGTGTATCTTGATGTAAAACATACAGTAAATGCAGGTTCATTTGAATCTTGCAGAATATTCATTGCTGCTGAGTTTCTGTAAACCTCAGTCTTGTTTTGAGTAGTTCCTCCGTACCAAGGTTAACTGATCTCTCTCACATCTCGAGAAAAACAGACCTTTCTCTGATTTTGTTCATTTCCACACCTGAGAGTGAAAAATGAAGATAGGACAGAGCAAGTGAAGATCACATTTTTCAGCTAAACCTGTGGGGTTTGAAAGGTTTTGAATCTTTAATCGGTGAATCAAATTCCTTTTTCTTTGAGCATATTTGGGCACACAAACAGCGAAGAGACAATTGGAGCTCATTCAGCCATTTTCTTTGCCAAGATCTGCAAACCAAGCCAGCAACAAGCCCATGTATTGAGTTCTAAGCTGTGATTTTTTTAAATTACTATGCTATTAGCATGCTATTAGAATGGGTCTTTTAAAAATAATTTGGCCCTGACATTTAAAAAAAGCATCCTTTAACACTTATTAAAACTATTTATTAAGGAAGTTATTAAAACTTCCTTTAATACTTTAGGAGGTAAAAAGTTGGTCCTGTAGTTTTGTGCTGGTGACTGTGGAGGAGTTGGTAATCCTCATTTTCTTCTGAAGTTCTTTCTTGGGCTGGAGCAGAAGTGATTTGTGCAGGCCCTAGAATGGAGAAAAAAACCAATTGGATTTATTTTCCAATGCTGTTTTTCCTTCTTTCCTCACTTTCTCTTGTCTTTTTCATCCATGTCACCTTATACAAAACCCCTGAAACGTAACCTAAACCCGTAAATAGTCTTTATGCTTTTTGAGATCCTCTTGGGTACTCAATTCCAAGGTATAAAATGTTCAGAACATGATTTTTTAAACTGTATTTCCTCCTGTGTGGTTTTGGTGTGTACTTACCTGTCACAAGACTATAGAAAAAAAGGCGAGCCCCAGGGTTGCATGAGCAAATTAATGTGTAAATATAACTGATAATACATAGTGTCTGACAAAACAGTAAGTTTATGTTAAGAGAAGAAATCTATCAGTTGGTGCTCCATGTCCATCTTCTACTCCTGCATATATGTGTTTGATCATTGTTTTCACAGGCATAGAATGTCAAGCAAACCAAGCATCAGCTACCTCTGAAGAGTGCACAGTTGCATGGGGTGTCTGCAATGTAAGGAAGATTGTTCTGTTGCGGAGCTCATGAGTGGTGATGCTATCCCCTTTTTTCACAACTTGGGACAAAATGTGTGCTATAAAATGTTTCAGATAATCCACCAGGAAAAAAAAAAAAGAACCTTAAACACCATATGTTTTAGTAGAGTGTAGAAAAGAGAGAGAAGGTGGGGGGAGGTGAGAGTTGGAGAGGTAGAATATATAGAAGGGAGCAAAATAGGCCTTTTTTTTTTTTTTTCTTAAATTTAAAATAATAATGGATCTTTGAGCATGATTTTCCTGATCAAGGTTCTGCCTAGGATCTGTGCCTTCTTTTTTCCTGGCAATAGGATTATTTTGATCTCAGCATGCTTCATTTGTCCTTGTGCAGGCTGATTTGAGGAGTCAGTATGGGGTAACAAGGTGATTTGCTTTCCGTTTTGCAGAAAGATCAAATTGGTTCTAGTGTATAATCTCCAGCTCTTCAATTTTTTGTCACGATATTCTAGTGTCAAAATTACATCTGTGTGCAAGAGTTACTACAAGCGAAACCTTGTTTTTAACTAGCTGTATGGGGTGTGGAAAAGGGTATCCTTATTTTATTAAACACAGATTCCTTTTTTCTTTCTAATTTTGCAAGTTCCTTTTTAATTTGGGCTTTGGTTTGTCCAGATGACTGGCAGAAAGCTGAAGCATGTATACATACATGTCATCTCTGCTACTCACTGTGAAATCCTCTTTCTTGTCTTTCTGATTATGCTTCTTATCCACATCTGATTTGCCAATTTTAGCAGCTGCTAAACTCTGTGTTCTTTCCTTCATCAGAAATTAACCTGTTAGCACTGCATGCACTGTGGAACAGGGTCCTTGCTGCCATTTCACTAATATTCCCTTCCTCTCTGAAATCTGGATCAATTCCTTGGTTTTTACCAGTGAGCTGGGTGATGAGTCCTCCTCATCTTTGTCTGCAAACACTTGCTACTCTCCTTTTACCCTAATGCTTTCAGTGGTAGTTTTCATATTGAGGGACGTTTGTGTGTTCTGAAATGATATGATGTGAACTTTCTCTTCCAGCATGCTTTCCACTTCCACTGCATCTCTCGCTGGCTCAAAACTCGCCAAGTATGTCCGCTGGACAACAGGGAATGGGAGTTCCAAAAGTAGGTATCCTGCACAGATTTAAGATGAAATATCCAGTTATCGTTCTGTGAATAGAAATTATCAATGTCTGATATTAATGTCTCTTATCTGTGGGTCTGAGGGCATAGCTACTGTTGGGAAAGGTTTTTTTTTCTCCACCTTTGCTGTATAAGGACCTTTCCTTAGTCATCTGGTGCTAAATGAGCTCTGAAGGAAGCCCAAACAGTGCAAGTTAAGTTGCAGTTGGTAGGAAATAGTGATTTCTATTGACATTTTCTCTAAAGAATAGAGAGCAGGAAAGAAATGGAATTCACTGAAAGTGAGCCTCAGGTGACTGTTATGCTGCCACATGAGTAACTTGAGTTTAGAAAATGACCTAAATTTAGTTGCTTGTGTTCCAAAGCGTTTCTGCTGAGGTGCCAGACATCTTATTGGGTGCCTCTGTATCTTGGCGATTTGTTTCGTAACTAATAGGCTTAGAGATTTGTACAGCTGATTTCCTAGCATCTAGAAATCAAATGTCCATATAGCCATTTCTACAGCCTTGGACCATTTATTCATAACTTCTATATTCTTTGTTTTGTTTTATGTTTTTCAAAGGTCTGATGTTAGAATAACAGTGGATGAGTTTTTGAGGGGTAATTGTATTTTGAGAGGTAATTGTGCATTAAGAGAAGTTAAGATGTCAGCCTAACTGAGCGAAGTAGTGAAAACTGAGCCCATGTTGCCTGGCTGGTGACTTAATACTGCATGGGCAGCATGATGAGGAATGGAGGCATGAATGAATGTCTTCAGGTGCTCAGTAATATGTCTGGGGCTATGACAAGCTGTAGCCTTGTTTTCATGAAGGATATATTTGAAGAGAAGTTCAGAGTAAATGATGATGATACTGAGGCTCTTGTGCATATAATATTGTGGATTGCTCAGGCTTTCTTCTAACTAGTGTCTGGATAGACTTTTGGGGGTAGTGAAATATGGAGAACTTCGGAAGGTTTCCATAATGTAGCATTTCACCTTCATCTGGCTTACATGTTAATTACATCGTGGCAGAATGAGAATAAATCTGTGCTAGTGTGAAACATAATTTCTTAAAAAGCATTAACATATTATCTGTTTGCAGGTATGGGCACTAGAGAGATGGTCACCACGCTGCTGCTTATGTCATGAGCCTCAGTTGTTCTTGTCACTATGGGTTTGTTTTAGCAACTTGAAAAATCAGTAATGTACACCAATCTTCTTCAATCTTGTTGTACTGAATAAAATCCTGCTGGAGCTTCCTGTCAGATTGTTTTGTCTTGTGTTAGGAGTGGGCAGTAAGTGAATGAGAGAGGAGAGTTATCTGCAGAGCAGGGATTTAAGCGAGGCAGCTCTTAAGATGAGTGTCCTTCCTGTTGCTATGCCCAATTTTTGACTGGGTGTTTTGGCCTTACTTCCACAAGGTTGAGCTACACCTCTGGCTCGCTGAGGTCAGCATTAATCTTCACTGTGTAGTGCAATGGGTGCAAGACTTGGCCTGGCTATGTGTGATATATGCAAATAGCATTTCATGTGGACATGCCTTCTTGCAGCTGAGTTGAAATGACGAGCTGTACAGTTGGGAGTCGTGTCATTATTAGAAACTTGCTTTCCCTTCTGCTCTTGGCTTTCACCAAAGCAGCTCCCCTTGAAAGCAAAATTTCACTAACTGTTCCCAGTTTCATCTGTTTAGCTTGGAGGACATTAACTGAATGTTAGTTTTTATCAGTGCTTGTAAAGCACTTTCGTGTGTCAGGTGAAAGTAAACTTAGGAAATTCACATGCTAGGTTGACTGGAAGGCAACAAGTAAGCATTTGAACAAACTTCATTCTTGGTTGGCTTCCTACTGGTATTTCCCAGTTAGTTCAGGCCAAGCTGTAGTTCTCACTGGCTGGCCATTGTTACTCTGAAAACTACATAACAATTTGTTTGGTGTCTCCTCTGCCACATGGTCTGGTATCCTCCTCCCTGCAACAAATTTTGGCCACTATGTTAACATGCCAGGAACCCAGATGAGGCCCAAGAAATTTTTCTGGCTACAAGAGGTTGTGTCCCCTCATGTTGGCAGCCATAGATGCAGTACATTTCTTTCATTGGCTGTTCATGCCACCTCTGGGTCCCCACTTTTGCACTAGTTATTGAGGATAGGAATTTTGATAGCTGATGTTAAACAGTGATGGGGGATAAAGACGGTCACTGAGCGAAGAAAAACTTGCAAGTTTTTCAGTAAGTATGGGGGTTTCTTTAATCTGCAGCAGGCAAGTGTTGGGATTATTTTATCAGCTGGACTCAGATTTGCTGTTTTCCACCTAGAAGAAGAAAAACGAACAACTAATATTAGGAGAGTTTATCACCAAACAGCTCATTTACAAGATTTAGTGGATAGAAAGCTCATCCTGAATTTTAAGGTAGTTTTGATGATGGAGGCAGGGATGGAATAGAAGAGGAGGGGGAAGATGACCTCAGCAGCGGTCAGAGAATTCATTCAGGCAGTGGGATATCCAGGTTAAATCTCATTCCCTGAAATTTGAACTCCCATTGAACGTCCTGTCCAGCTGAGCAGAATGCCAGATGTCCCTGTTTATGGTTGTCCGTTTTGTTTGCAGTGTTGGATTTTCCAGGACATGGAATCCAGATGCTCATGGATTGGGGAGATTTAATTCCTTGAGAACTTTGTTCTGGGTCCAGCTTCATCATTCCAGTTTGTCTCCCTTTAGTCTGTCCATATTACCCTGATCATAGTTTTTTGGCTGGGGACAGACACATCAGTTCAGGCATTTCCCTCTCCTTCGTGGTTTCGTCTGCATTTGCCTGAGGCTGTGCTTGAAAGAAGATAAAGTTTTTGTATTTTTAATTGCTGTTTTTCATGATCTCTCCAAAGAGCAGCTAGAGACACTCTTCCCCCCATGCCCTTTGAACATGTGTTCTGCTACAATGCATAAAGCCCTTCCTAGCTACTTTGATTTTACTGTTGCAGCATCTGTCCCAAACCTGATTTTCCCAAATGGAAAAGTATGAACTGTAAAGCAGCAATTGCTTTTCAGCTGGTGCCCATTGAGATGGCTCTGCTACTGCTTCCCCCATCACAGAAGGCATAGGCTCTGTGATGGCCCATGGCACACTAATGGTTGTGTCTTGGGGGAGGAGGAATAGCTTCAGCAAAAGACTGCAGAGAGAAGCTCCACAGCACAGGCAGCATCAAGTGAAGGTAAGAGGGATCTACTTCATACAAAGGCATGAAGTGCCCCATTTCCTCGGGGCATGGCTGCTCGCTCAGGCTAGCATTGCACTATCCTGATTCTTACAGTCCAGCCTCCATCTCTGCTGGATGTGGTGCTGGTGGGAGGGGTTAAGCCCGTTCCTACCCAAAGCCTTTTTCTGTTGTTTTTCCTAAAACATTAATAATTTTCAACTACAGCATCCCCTTCTTGCAAAATAGAGCGAGCTTTTCGGGGAGGCAGGAGGAATTGGACACGTTTCTAAGCATCCTGGGGCGAAGGTAGGTGTGCAGGGGAGAAATGACGATCATGCCTGTGCTGTTTGCTGGTCCTATAAATGGAAGATGCATCTGAACTGTGGACCCCAAAATAAAATCAGGAGAAAATGACAGTTAAAACTGCAGAGCTGCGAATCCTACAGCTGCCTGGCTTGGAGTAAAACAAATCACTGGTAGACCTGCTGTGAGCAGAAGGCAGTTTGATATTCCTGATGCTTTCCATGGGTTTGTCAGCTGAAGCAAGATTCATCACTGAACAGGGCCTGGTGGAGAGTGCTCCAGGCAGGCCAAAGTGACCAGACAGTGGCTTCCTTCTCTTCCTTTTGGAAAGGAGACAATGAGCTCCAGGTGCCATGCCTCCTGCGCAAAATCCTTTGCTGCTCTTGCATTAAAACACCAAAATCAGGACAACATGGGGCTGAGATAGTAGATTGGATTGTGCGGAAGTAGCAAGGAATGGGTGGGAGTTTCCCTGTCAAAATCATGCAATGGGCTATAGATTAAACAAATGGCCCTCAGGAGTCTGCTGCTTGAAAGGTTTCTGTTTTCTGAGAGAAACGGCTGAAGCCTCAACCAGTTTGCCAGGCTCATACAGCACACCATTGGAACTTCATGATTGTGTACTGCCCCAGTTATATAGGGAGGGAGTATCCGTGGAGATGCAGATGTCTGGCTTGGGATGAGGAAGCTTTGGGTGGTCATGTGCATGTACCCCTTTGTCAGGGAGCACTGGGAGCTCCCACCGCTGTGATCAGATCAGGAGTGATGATTTCCACAAGGGAAAATACACCTTAGAGAAGGGAGATGGGAGTTGCTGTCTACATCTGTGCACGTAGGCAAGCAAAGGCACCAGCATCCATCAGCCCTCTCCCACTAGCTCCTAATGAATCACAGAATCAGCTAGGTTGGAAAAGACCTTTTAAGATCATCAAGTCAAACCTTTACCCCAGAAGGGGTAGAAGAAGCATCCCAAAGTGGTCTAGGGCAACAAATTGTTGGCAAAGGTGATGTGCAGATGAGCCAAGCAGCACTGGTGTTGTGTGAGCTGGAGCAATATCAGTACAGGCAGAGAGCTGAGCTTCCAGAAGGGGAGCACACATGTGGGGAGGGAAATCTGCACTGTTTCCGGAAGGCTCCCTCCTCCAAAGGCATCAGGGCAGAGGATGGCAGCAATACCACTTCCCTGCCATCACCTTGGGTTGCATTGCCTGAGCTAAAAAGGAACTGCCAAGCAGAACGGGTGGGAAGATAAGTCAAAGGAGAGATGGGCAGGGGCAGAGACCAAGGCTAAATCGAGCTTGCCCAAGACACATCAGCAGGCAGGTGAGATGTCCTGGAGGATGGGGGCTGTCCTTGGTGGAGAGCACAAACTCTTGCCCTCAGCAGCATGCGAATGCTCTCGCATGGCTCTTGGGCAGCAGGAATGTGATGCTGTCATGGGACAGCAGAGGAGCACTTGCAGGGTGTAGAGCTGATGCTTGGCCATCCTGCTGCCGGTCCTTCCCCTGACCTGCCATGAACCCCATGCTCCCGCCCTACAGCACCTGCTTTGCCACCCAGCAAAGGGATGAACCCCTCAGCAGTGGACAATGAGGCTTTGGGTGGGCACACTGGCTGCTGGCACCCCCAGTAGTTCACCCCAGCCTGGGTGAAAGTCATCACTGCTCGGAGAACGCCAGGCAATGGTTCAAGAGGAGGAGAGGACACTGCTGGGGTATCTTCCTACCACAGTACCCCAGGGGGCAGGAAGGCTGGAAAGGATGGGTGTGGAGAAGCACTCCTTGTCTCCCTGCTTTGCTCACACTGCTCTTTTGCTCCCCACAAAACCTGTGGAAAGAGCGAGCTCTTCGTGCCTGCTTTTGCTTTTCCCCACAAGCTTGCTCTGCCAATATTGCTGCCAGCTTTAATCTGCCGTGAGGAAACACGCCGTTCCTTCAACCACATGCTCTGTACATCGCCTGTTTCCTTCACCAGTGCAGCAGGTTCTGCAGCAAGCCCATTATTGCTCATCGTGGGTCGCCTCAGGTACACAGACAGACTCCCCCCACAACCATCCCCTCCCCATTCCCTGCTGCTTGTTCTGGTCTGCTCCCTGCTCTATTTCACTTTCCCCCTCTCCGATCCGGTTCCCATGGAGATTCCAAGGCACTGATGGTGCTGTTCTTCCCTCTGCAGCCTGACTGAAGGGGATTGGTGGGATGATTTTTGGCTCCCCTGAGCTGGAGTTGCATCCAGCCCCAGAAGTTAAGGTGCAAGTTGCAGGAAGGTCAGTTTTGCCTCTCTGACTCCCTCATAACAGGACATCAGCCTGCCGTCTCTTTTTGTTCAGCTGCTTTCCAGCCTCTCCCCATAGGACACCCTTTGGGAATGATGCCCAAAGCTCAGCCCGGTGGTGGCACAGCTCACCAGGGCTCAGCTCATGCCATCGCCAGGGACAGCCCTAGCTGCAAAAGAAAAATCACAAATATTTGTTCTTGAAATTTCAAAATCTGTTCAAAATTAGCACCAGCTGGCTCTGGAAAGGCCGGATCTGGGTGTGGGGATGCACTGCTGCCTGCTGCCTTGCTGCTGCAGCCTGGAGTTTGCCTCTTTGCCGACTTTTCTTTCCATATGGCCATGAACATGGCTCAGACACCTCATTTCTTGGTCCCTGCATGAAAATTGGGCCCTGTCCTCACTGCTTCAGCACATAAACCAGAAGGAGAGCATGACACTTGTCTCTGAAAAGGTATCAGGACTGTCAGCATGGTAGGTATCAAAACTCAAGATGGGACTGCAAAGCAGCATGACCCTGGCACACCAGGGTTTCCTGTCCATGCGGCATCAGATGGGTGTTTTCAGCTGACCTGCTGTCAGGGCAGATGATCCCAGATGGCAGTGTGCTGGTGGTGCCTTTGGGAGCATGCTCCCTTCTTCTGGTTGGGCTCTTCTTCCTTGGTCACTCTCCTCTTCATCCTCCTGTCCTGGGTCTCAAGTGGATGCTTATGTGCTGGGGAAGGGGATTAAAGGACATTTTCTTCTCTGGAGATGCAGTCCACTTAGTATCCTTTTCATCCTCTTTCCTCTTCCATGTCCTAGGAGACATGAGCTACAATTCAAGTCAAGAGGGACATTAGTGTCCTGTGCTCACTGGGAGAGGTGGCATGCTGTTGGAGCAGTCTCTTCATTCTGGTTGTATTGGATGCATTGAATTTATTCATTTTGACATTTTAGACATGAAGCATTATGAGGTTTAATGGAAAACATGGGCTTGGATGTTCTGTGTCCTCCCCCCAAATGTCAGTATTGTGGCTTTTTTAAAGGGAGTGTGTTTGCCAAAATTCATCCCAGAGCTGCAGCCTTCTCTGTAAAACATGAGTTTGGTTTTGTCCACTTCTAGTGTGTAGGTCATTAATGCTTGCCACAAACCCCTATCACTGGTTTTGGGAATGAGAGCTGACTCCAGTGCCAAGGCTCTCACATCCCTCTGCTCCACACGGAGCGAGTGCCATCCATCTCCCTGCTCAGCTAAGTAGAGACTGAGCATTTAATACTCATATATCACTGATCTCAGAACTGTTCAGAGGTGAAAGTCTATGGAGAAAGACAGATCCATAAGGGTCTTCCCCGAGACACTGGTGTCTCCAGAAATCTTCCAGCAAGATAAACCAGTGCCTTAAGGAAGGGATTGGGGTGAGGAACAACCCAGACTTGTCCTCCCAGGCTGGTATTCTGTGCGTCTCTTGGTGTCATGGTGTAGCTTTCCTGCAGGGTAGTGAGACGGCAAAGAGGTGTTGCTCCCACATACGAGTCAGAATGGGGTGCCCTGTCCCTTTTCAGGCATTTTGGGACAGATTTCACTTTACCCATGGGGGATCTTCTTGAGAGGGTTGAGGTAGATGTGAATCCCAATGGCACTGCTGGACACCGCTTCCAGGAAGGTAGAACTCAGAAAGGCCTGTGCTGGGTTTGCTTCACGAGGTTTTTGCCTGTTTCCCAGCCCTTGTCTCCATCCCCACTGGTGTCGCCCACAAGCATCAGCCTCATTTCAGATACCAGCTGCTGATAACCCTGAACATCTGTCTTCTTTTCTGGTCCAGATGCCACCAACCTTTAAAACCTGAGACTGGCACCCAGAGGTGCTGCTTCCGCTGATGGAGAAATGGAGCCCATCCTTTGTGTCTCCCCACATTACACATGACATCTGCTTTTATTGTTTCTGCAACCACTGTGCTCCTGCAACACTGCTGTTCTGGTTTCAGAACACCTCCACCACCACCATGGCTTGTCCTGCTTATGGCTGGGGACCTCCGAGGGGCAGGATGTGATCCATGAAAGAAGGACACAGTAAATCCCCAAAAGCACAAGCAGCTGCACCATTTATGCTGAAAATCAGTGTTAGAGCCCTACCCATTGTTTGTCTCATGGCTGTTTCTTCAGCCTGATGCTGTAGGTTGCCTTGGCAGAATGGAGATGCAGGCGACGAGGGGGGCCTCTTCTATACTTGGGGCTGTAGCTGCTGTTGAGCTGTCTGCTGAAGCACCAAAAGCAGCTCCTCTAAGTTAAAGCAGCCTCATTTCCTTTCTCCTTTCCCACTTGCCTCCTCTGGGGTCACTACACCATTTTTGGCTTATTGCCTTGGGCTTTTTGTCCAGCTTACTCATACTCATAAATGCAGTGTCTTCATTAGCATCTAATCAGCACGATGGAGCAGCAGCACACAAAGATGCTCTGCTCCAGAGAAGAGGCACCTGTGGTCTGCTGGGGCAGCACGTGCTCATCAGAGCTTTGCATGGAGAGCGGATGTTCCTCGGGGTGAAGATGATGACCTCAACCCAGCTCCTTTCTGCCGCCCATAAATCACATTAGAGCATATCAAAGCCCTGAACTGTCAGCTCTACCTCAATGTAAATACTGTAATTATCCTAAGTGAAATTAACAGTTTATCAGACTTCCTGTGTTGAATCTTTTTATTACAGGCTGCTTTTCTTTTTTCCATCACAGATTTGATTTGCCGTAGACTTTATGTGTCTCTGGATTATAAATCTCTGGCTTTCAAACACTACCTGACATCATGATCTGTTGCAGCAGCAAACTGGCAGTGGCTCAGAGGCTTATTTTGCTGAGGAGAAGGCTTTTTTTCCTGGCTGCCCTGAAATATGCTGCTCCCTCACTAAAAAGGTTTGCCCATGCAATTAGTGATGCCGGATCTGTACCAATCATAGAATAGTTTGGGTTGGAAGGGGCCTTCAAAGGTCATCTAGTCCAAAGCCCCTGCTATGAGCAGGCACACCTTCAACCAGATCAGGCTGCCCAGAACTGCATCCAGCCAAAGTCCTATGGGATCCAGGTGTGGATGCAAACCTAGACAGCTAAAGAAATGAGCCTACATCAAGGAGCATATGGGTGGTGAGTGTGGGAGAAGGGCTCGAGCCTTCCTCATCCCCAGAAAGCAACAGTGCCATACAGTGAACCCAAAGATGATCTTGTCAGCTCACCATCCCCATCAAGGATGCTGCCACGTTAGGTGAGGTTACTGAGGGAAGCTGCCAAGGCAGGAGCTTCAGAGAGGAGCCTGCACAAAGCTGTGCTAGCATCCAAAGTTATTTAAAACACAGCTAAAGCTTTCTAATGATCATCTCAGGCTGCAGAGCTCAACTCATGTGAAATAACCTTTTCTCTTATTAGTTTTTCTCTCCTATCAGGACAGATGCCGCTGAGCAAAATTACTCCAGCAACATGGAAGTGCTCAACAAAACCCAGTGCTGCGTTTTCCCCTCCCTGCAGCAAGAGCAGGCAGTCTGCACACCCTGAGTTATAAGTGGTAGATTAAGAGAAAAAGGGGCTGTGCTTCAAACACACACACAGAAATGAGCCTTTTCTCACACGTGGCTTTGCACAGCATCAGGAGACAAGCAGTGTTATTGCTTTTGTCCCAGCGGAGCCCTGTGCAGCGGGTTCGTCTCGGATGTTTTTCCTACCTTTGCCTCTCAGCCTGTTTGGTGCCTTCCATCAGCTCCACGCCTCCTGAAGGTGATTCAGAAAATGAAACGTGAACAAACAAATCTCATTTTAATAGCTTGCCTTGGCTAAGGCCAACTAGGAATATAGCTGTGTTATTATCATGAGCTGGAATGCAAGGATGTTTACTTCATTAGCAGGAATGACAACAAAATAGCAGCTCACGGTGTTGCCAAGGGTAGAGGCAGAACTGAAATATTGCATTCTAAACAGAAAAAGACCTGGAGTAAACTCCTTGTTATGGATCTAAAATAATTCTTGGACAAAATAAGCTCAGAAAGCTCCAATAGTTTGTGAGAGGCTCCTTGGAAAGCGGGGTTTTATCCAACCTCTGAATGTGCAAGTCTGAGGAGATGCTTCCAGACAAGAGCTGGGGGCTGAACTCTGGCCTTCACTGGCAAGTGAACGCTTAAAGGTTGGAGACTGAACGCCAGAACTAAAACTATTAACTGAGGAGAGTTCACATTTGGGACTGGCTACAGTTCTGGAACCAGAACTGGCATTGAATTCGTGTTTCCATTCCCAGCCATTGAAAAAGCAGAGCAGGTATAGTAAAGTAAGAGTAGGCTGAATTCCTTATCATGGGACTAATATAACCAGGTTGGGTTCGGTTTGTTTCAATTTTTCCATTAAGTGGCTTTCCATACAATTTTGAGAAGCCTTTTCCCTGATTATGGATAACTTCTTACAAGGAGAAGACTCTGTTCCCCAGTGGACCTGGAGCAGGTCCCCCAGTAATGTGGGCACAGAGCGGCTGCCTTCATGTACAAAACATGAAGATAAAAAAGTAGAAAGACTTGCAGTAAAATCTGTTTATTCTTGAAGGAGAAGCAGTGTTTATCTGGTTGCAACAACATAATGTCCTTTGGGTTTGTTCCAAATTTCCAGCCTATCTTGGACTATGTTTTGCACCTTCAGTAGTTCAAACTGTCCCCAAGAACATATCTAAAAGTAACGTGCTGTACTTCAAGCATCTAAAAAGTCATCTTCTTCCTCCTCAGTCCACTCCAGGGATCTTTTAAAACAGCTCTTCAAACAGCCTCCAAAGTGAAAACCTGTCCCCATGTGGGATTTTGAGTTTCTCTCTATGTGCTCTGCGCTGGGTCCACCCACCCTGCTCCACACCTCCCTGTTCCACTGCTTCCTGTGCACTTACAGGCACTGATTCAAGACCCCCTGTGCCCACCTGCCCCAGGAGGTGGCTATGGGAGGTAAGCAACAAAGATCTCCAGCACCTTCAGGGACCAGCTGATGCAGACAGCATCCCAATGGGCACCACACTGGGCCAGGTTGCACCACCTCCGACACAGCGCACCCAGGAAAATTGCTTGCTTTCGGGGTGATGGGTCCTCCTGCCCCCATTTAAAACTGCTGTGAGTGAGGAACATGGCTGTATGTGCTTACTGCAAGTTGTGTGTGCTCATGCCTTGAGGAGGAGATATATCAGAGCTGCTCTGGTGCCCTTGAGTTGTTTTCATCACCATTTCCCCCCAAGCCACTGCTTTGGGTTCAGCTGCAGCAGAAGTGTTGTGGTTTAACCCCAGCTGGCAGCCAAGGACCACACAGCCACTCTCTCACCACAGTGGGATGGGGAGGAGAATGAGGAAAAGTGTAAAAGGCCATGGGTTGAGGTAAGAACAGTTTAATAACTGAAGTAAAGCACAATAATAAGAACAAATAAGGAGAGAAAGTAAAAACAAGTGATGCACAATACAAGTGCTCACTACCCACTGACTGATGCCCAGCTCATCCCTGAGCAGCAATCAGCCCCTTCCTGTCAACACCCTGGTTTCTATACTGAGCATGATGCAGTGTGGTATGGAATGCTCCTTTGGCTACTTTGGGTTAGACATCTTGGCTGTGCTCCCCCCCCTGCTTCTTGTGCCCTTCCTCACTATCAGAGCACGAGAGACTGAAAGTTCTTGGTTAGGGTAAGCATTACTTAGCAACAGCTAAAACATCAGTGTGTTATCAGCATTGTTCTCAGAGTGAAGCCAAAGCACAGCACTGCAGCAGCTATTAGGAAAAAAAACTAACTCTATCCCAGCCAAAACCAAGACAGTAAAACATACAGAGGCTTGAGAAGACAAAATAATGCACATGTGGGAAGGTTGAGCTTTGAGATACTTAGCTCACGGGCATGGTTGTGTGCAGAATGGTGTTCAAAGGACAGCAGGAAGAGAAGTACAGGCAGCGAGTCATGGCTCTGCTCTTCTGAAAGGGCTATGTGCTGCAGGCAGAGCTCAACATCTCAGCACTCTCTCAGTCTGACTCTGTGGCCTTTCCAGGACGTGGGGCTCACCCTCTGCCTCAGCTTCCTCATCAGCAGGCCTGGGAAAGCAACATGAGCTTTGGTAGCATAGGGCTAGAAATGATTACTCAGAGTCTACAGCAATTGGCAAAGTGCAGCACAAGCGCTTTTATTATTTAGGTGCTAAACATGTATGGTGATTATTCAGTGCTCGTGTGTTTGGGTTGCTTTCTAAGTTTGGTTTAAGCTGTATTCAGCTCTGGGGACACAACATAAGAGGAATGTGGACCTGTTGGACTGAGTCCAGAGGAGGGTGCTGAAGATGCTCAGAGGGCTGGAAGAACTCTGCTGTGAAGAGCTAGGCTTGTTCAGCCTGGAGAAGAGAAGGCTCTGGGGAGATCTTAGAGCAGCTTCCAGTGCCTAAAGGGAGTCCACAAGAAATCTGGAGAGGGACTTTTAACAAGGACTTTGTCTTTGACAGGAGAAGGGAAAATGGCTTTAAACTGAAACAGGATACATTTAGATGAGCTCTTAGGCAGAAGCTCTTCCCTGTGAGGCTGGTGAGGCCCTGGCACAGGGTGCCCAGAGAAGCTGTGGTTGCCCCATCCCTGGCAGTGTTCAGGGTCAGGTTGGATGGGGCTTGGAGCAATCTGGTCTGGTGGAAGGTGTCCCTGCCCATGGAAGGGGTTAGAACTGGATGACCTTTAAGGGTCCCTTCCAACTTAACCCATCCTATGATTCTATTCATCTCAGAGCATGTCCTGAGTGGATGTATCAGTCCTCCAGGCCATGGAGGTTTGCTGGGGAAAGCCACCCTCAGGGCAGTCATTTTCTTAGCTCTGAGTGTAAACTTTTGTCAGATAAAACCGAAGCTCATGATAGCTTGTTTTGCCATCAGTCTGTGTGTCTGCTTTCACAAAGATTTCCCAGCCTCCACTTGGGCACTTGTAACCCCCTTATCATCCTGGTAGATGACAGAGGCTTTTCTATGGTAAAGGAACTCACTTTGGATCCAGCTTCTTTAAACTGTTCACTTCCTTTTAATACCTTCTTTCTTTGCTACAAGCTCCTTGAGCAAGTGAAAGTAATTAGACTGTTCTTGCAACATCTGTTTTGCCTACTCCTTCCCCAGGACCAGCACAGCACTGCAGGGACCAGGAGGTGACTAAGGGCTTTGCTGCAGAACAGACACCAAAGTTGCATGTCATACAGCGGGAAATGCTAACCCTAATGAAACAGTTTCAGGGCTCAGTGTTTCAGCAATCAATTACTCCTGGTCCAGAATGAATCACCCTGGAGCTGCTGCAACCTCTGGCAGCTGCAGCAAAGTGGGAAATGAGCTGCTCTGCAGCCACTGGAGCTCTTTCACCACCTTCTCCTTGGCCCTTCCCATCTCCTGTCAGTGTTCTTTGCGGCAGCAGCAGTGTGGGTACTGCAGAGCCACAAGTGCTCTGCTTGCTCCATGTCTCCAGCATGATGCCCAGAGCCTGGCTAGCATAGTAGGGCATCATGGACTTACTAGATGACACCAGAAAAGTAGGAGAGTGAATCTCTAGCTAGGAGGTCTTATAGAGGGGTCTCTAGACGAGCGTCAGGTCCCCCTTGAGCTTGTGCCATTCTGTGACAACTGCATCTGCTGCTGTTGGATACCACCATTCTTAGAGAGGCAAAGGGATTCAACAACCCTAAAAGCAATAAATTTCTAACTGGAGTAAAAAGGGTTGTGGGATCAGCCTTGCTTGGTAAAGCAATGAAACAGAGATCACAGTGGTATGAGAGGCAGCTGAAAATCAAAAGGAGTTCCACAATCTGTTGTTGCAGTGATGTGGGCAGCCTAGCTGGCTGATGCTGGGTTTTAAAATGTCCACAAGGTGCTTTGGAGGAGCTGAGCCCAGATATTTGCTCAGGAACCTGGCTGCAGCATCGCAACTCATTGCTTCTTTGTCCTAATAGCATAAATGACCCCAAAACAACACACATCTCTGGGCAGAAAGGGGTCAAGCATGTTATAAAATCATAGATCATAGAATGGTTTGGGTTGGAAAGGACCTTAAGATCATCATTACTCCTTGTCCTGTTGCTACAGTCATCATTGAGGTCCCACCAGCAGCATTCTGCACATGGATTCTCTGCTTGGCACATGCACTGCTAAACAGTGGATGGGAGATGTGACATTTTGCGCTCTGCAGAGCACCCTCTGGCTCTCCAGGACTGTTTCATGCCCCACTGTGCCATGAAAGCTCTGTAAAACAAACATCTGAGGAGCTGCTGCAGGGTGAGCTTGTGCCTCAGCCCAATTAAATGGTGGTTTGGGGTTGAGGTGGTGATAGTTTGAAACTGGGTCCTTCAGCGAAGATAGATAACTAGAAGATGTTTGTTGTTCATAGCTGGAAACACACTGTTTATAAGAAGAGATTAAAATAGCACTCAAGAATGTGATAATTCATTGTTTTGTCCTGAACTCAACTGCTTATCTTTCAACTGCCTAGATGAAAATGCAAGTAAAACAGGGATTTTTCAAACTGACTCCTTTTATTCATGGTAGAGGATAAGGGCAGTGCTGAGCCAATGTACTGAGCTCTGCACAGGATAATTGTGGGGTGGGGGAGATGTTAATTCCATTATAAGACCCTGGGCTGCAACAAGTTCAACCCTTTTCATATTTACAGTCCTTCAGATATCCCAGAACTTCAGGAGCTTACAAAACACTGTATCCACTTATATTTTTTTTTATAAGTGTATAGATAAATGATAGACAGACAGATAGATAGATAGATAGCTTGGAAATGATGCTCCAAGCTCAACTGGTGGAGAGCAGGGGCTGGCTTTGGGGTGAGGTGACATTTAAACCTGCATGCAGGCATTTTTCATGTGAAATGCTGCATTTCAGCTTATCCTTTCTCCCTGCTATGTTTCCCTAACCAGCCTTGAGGCCCTCTGCTTAAGAGCCAGGCAGTGCTGAGCAGAAGCTAGCCATGCAGCAACACCCCAAGAGGGTTTATTTTCCCCTTCTCTTTTTCATTCCTAGATGATGAATGAAGCAGCTCTTTTGTGAGTAGCAGTTGTTTGCATTCTTCCTAACAAAAGTTGGGCTTTCCTCTGATGCTAATGATCTTGTCACTAACACGTGCAGCCAGCCAGAGTACTTGAAATAGCTTTTTAGCAACATCTGGGCCAACTTGAGCGTGCTCACTGCTGGTAGGAACAGCCTCCCAAAAGTCAGCACAGTGCCACCACAACAGGGAGGTGACTTTTCAATGCTGCCTTCTTCAGTGAGGCAAACACCATGCAGTGCTCCCTGCAGACCTCAGGTCTAGGGCTGGACTGCATTACACCATTACCCTTCATCTTGCTGATGCACATCTGTGACTCCAAGGTGTGCAGGGTGACCAAACAAAGCACCTAAGAGCAGTCCTAGTTATCCCAGACATCCAACCAGGCTGTCTCCATTCCAATTTGTGCTGTTTAGCAATTTAAGGTGATGTTTTCTCTCTGAGCACTTCTGTGTCAGCTCAGTGTTTCATTTCTTTTCTCTCCGAGGAGCAGCACTTGGCCTTGGTGGTCTCAAATATGCGGCAAGTTCAAGACCAACATTTTTCCACATTCCTATTTGCAAGTGCAGGTTACCCTGAGGAGAGGCACAGACATCAGGGCTGGCTTCTGCCAGGTATTGGCTGGTGTAAATAGGAAGAGACCTCCTTCAAGGGGCGAGTTTTTTCAGTCACTATCCTGCAGTTGAGCATTACCCTACAGGATCACGGTGCTTGGGCAATAAGGTGGGCTTGGGGCAGGCTGTGATTGCAGCAAGCTCAGCAACACAGAGCAAAGTTGCCAGCAAACCATTAGCTGTGACTGAAAATGGTGAAGGACACAGAACCCTTTTCTTGCCCCAGCAGGGCCTTCATAAAAGGTTACTCAGTAGTGTGAGCTGCTGTGACCTTCTGCTCCCATCATGGCTCTGTCTCGTATCCAGGGAGGAGAGGAGCATCCTGGTGCTGGGTGCAAACCTGTCCTCCATCCCTTGTCCCAGTTCTCTTCTTGCTGCCACACCTAGGACTACATGAAAAAGAAAGGTCCTTTCCAGACGGACTCTAGCAAACAGATTCAAAACCCTAGGAAGGTTCAAAACCCTAAGGAAGCCCTTTGCCTTAAGCAGCTTTATTTTAGAAGACCAACTCCAAGAGCATCATGCCATGCTCTGTAAGTAAAAATGCTACAAAGTCTAAAACAAGTAGTTTGTTTTGGCTGTCTAGAGTGAATGAACACTAGTCACCAAACTACATGAAAACACAACTAAAACCACCATCCTTATTTCCTTTATTTGAAAGCATTCTGAGCAGAGTTCAGTTTTCTCCCCAGTAGTCTCTTGATTTCATGTCTTTATACATTCTTATTCTTAGTCACCCAGTAGCTCTTCTTAAACCACATGAAATAAGATTTCCTCATTGATCATTTCAAACCTACAGAGCAAACTGTGATTTCCCAATTAAACAGCTCTTCCCATGGCAGGACCTGGATGCAAAAGTTTGAAAGGCAGCAAAGGTAGAGAGAGATTTCAATGCCTTTGATAGCAAAAGTACTACCATTAGTCAAAAGTTAAACAGCTCTTCACCTCTTTCACCTGGGGGGGTGTCAGAGAAGTGCTGTAGCCAGGAGGTCGAGCAGCTGGAGGAACATGCAGAACATAAGGAATAAAACCTCTTTCTGAGGGACAGACCAAGAAGGAGGCAGACGCAACTTGCAAACCTTTGTTAATGTAGTCCTAGATCAGAAGTGCTACAATCTGCCAGGTAAAAGCATTAACTCCTTAGGTAGCAGGAGTGACTGCACCTTTAGACACTCCGGTCATGCAAAGATGCGTGGGGTTGCCCTGTTCACACTCTGAGGCTTCACCTTCATTGCTTCTCCTTTCTGTTGATCCTCTAGTTGGGCTGGGAGCACCAAAAGGGGGATTCCCCCACAGCCACCCACAGGTCTGCTCCAGGTCAAAACTGCTTTTATGCTGCAGACCCTGAAAGGCTCTTTGTCCATCCTGGGCAGGCCTGCTGCTCCTCTCACTGCCACAGGCCACCCTGGCTAGGTCATAATGAGCAATTTGGTGGGGTTTGCATCCTAAACAGGTGGCAAAGTAAAGATTTTTCTCTTTCTCAGCAATGTACCCAGAGGACTGCAACAATGATACAAAATGGGTATAAAATTGACAAAAAGTCACTTTTAATTGTTAAAATGTAAAAGGATGCAACAGCAGACTGCAAAGGTTTCCGAAAGTTTTTCTTCACAGCGTGTTGTTGAATTCAAAACCACCCACTAGCAATTTGAATTGAAATCACTGGAAATATAAAAGCTCCAGAAGTGTTTCTGATTGAAATAAGTGGACAACAAACAGATTGTAAAGCTGCACAGAGTCGCCATAGCGACCAGGCTTCCAAAAGGATGCAGGGGAGCCTCAGTCTCTGGGAGATCGCCAGCATCCACAGCGCCAGAAGAAGCATGAACATCCTGAAAGGCGGGTTGGGGTTGCCCTTTACAGGGAGCCATCCGTGTAGGGGCAGGCAGGAGGTTGTGCAGACAGGGTCCTCCCTGCTCCCCCCTTTGCCAGAAGAGTCATTGGGCAGATGTGAGGATTTGGGGATCTTGGGAAGGAACCTTCAGAAATGTGGCAGGACAGCCGCCAAGTCGTGACAGACATGTTGGGGCACCCCAAGATTAACCAAGGGCATAGGATTTCCTATCAATAGAAAAAGGAAGATAATAAGAGCCAAAGGAACCACAGCCCAGTCGACTTGACTTTAACAAATTACAACTTCATATTTAACAACTAATCGATTTATTTGTAAACATCCAGCAGATGACAGTAAGATGAGAAGCAGCCACCTTGGATTTTTCAAGAGCAAGCCATACCAAGCCAACCTACTTTCCTCCTAAAGCACACTAACAGCAGGCTCTGGGGTGAAAGGAAAAAGTCCAGAGGTGCCGCAGCTCAGCTCCAGCACAGTCTCGCACGACTGTGTGCCTAAACCAGACACAGAAACCCTACTAAACAAAACTAAGTAAAAGTCTGGTTCCAGTCTAGGCTAGATGTAGAAGACCCTGTGCTATTCTGGTCTTCATCAGCACTTCGTTTTCACAATTAAAGGCTGTATCAAGCGAGGGTGAGCCAGGATCCAGCCCAGTCCTGCGCATGGCTTTCATATAAATCATCTGCCTGGAAGAAGAAAGATCAGGTTTGTTAAACCTGCAGATGACCTAAAGCTGTGTCAGGCTCCAAGTAACACCGATAATTCTCCTAAAAATAATATAAAAGGTGCTTTATAAAATAAAATAAGACATTCAAATTTTTTGGTATGCTTACTAATAGCATTTAGAAGAGACTGAATATACATATAGATGAGATCAGACAAAATCCTTAGCTACATATCATCCTAAATCAGGAAATTGCTTCCTACCCGAGCACCATGCAGAGCTCACCTCCTTATTTGTGCTGTCTCTGCAAAAGGGGAACCAGAGCATCTTTTATTTTGCATTTTCATTTTTCATTTTTAAGGCCCCCATTTCACCTCAGGCAAGATATAATTCACATGGGTGAGATAGGAATGTGAAAAGCCTTTGCTGTGTTACCAGCAGGCCTGGAGTCTCCATGAACTGGAAATTCAAACACATTCTGACCGTTGCTTGGACTGCAGGCTGTGGGATGAAAATAGGCCCAAATTACAGTTGATCCTGAGGAAACTTTAATGGTCAAATACTGATTAATGTAACAGTGTTTTGTAGTTTTTAGGTTATCAGCCATAAAAGTAAGTTAAAAAATCACCCCAAATTAGATCCCAAATTCTTTTCTATTAAATGTGTTCACAGCATTCTAACAACTGGAGGAGAAACTGGCATGAGGAAAACGTGCCCAGGAGAGGTGTGCTGAGCAGGACACCAGGTATTTTTCTGAAAGCTGATTTCTGCTGACAGCATGTTATACTCCCTTCACTTGTGCTGCAAGATCGGCATCTGCCTTACTGGCAAGGCTTCCCACCCATACATGTCTGTACTTTGTATTACCAACAAAGATTTGATCAGGTAAAATTAAAGGTCATTTGCTATTGGGGCTTTCCACCCCAGTTTGTAAGGGACCTGGATAACAGACATCATCTGAAACACCAGAGTTCCCAACTGATCCGCCAGCCCTACATTTTGAACCCGTGGCTGATTTAAGTAGAAGATACACCTATACAAATGATAATGATGTGGGAACCTGGTTCTTTTGTATCGTCTGTTCCCCAAAATTAGAACACCTCTGCATTGGATAATCCATGCAGAGGAAGATGAACCGGCCTCAAGTGAAGGCTCTCACCAGGCTGGGCAGGCTGCAGCTTGCCCCAGGACCATGTCAGACTCCAGGCTGTGCACTTGGAGGAAGCCTTCAGTGCTGCCCTCAGCACAACAAAGAAATATGTATGTGAATTAAAACCCTCAAGGAAAGATGTGGATGAGATGGCTTTGTCCATTTTTACCTTTGTTTTAATGAAGTGAGTCCCTCACTTTCTGTTTTTCTGATTTTCTATTGATATGAATGGGTGATCAGGGTGTTGTGAAAAATACCCTTGGAGGACTACTAAAATGAAGTTGTAAGTGAATTGTAAGTCTTTGGAGCTGAAAATAAGATTATTCATAAGTAGCTGGTCTTACCCTAACCACCCTTTCTGCTTCAGTAGTGGAGGAAAACTGCGCCATTTGTGAAATGAGGAATACACGGGCAATAAATCTTTTTAAGCTTTTATTAAAAAAGCTTAAGGTTTAAGGAAGATGTGTTAAAGGAAAGTTACCGTGGAGATACCTATCGTGTTACTTTTCCAAATAGAGCTAAGATGACTGTGCAAGCTGGGTCATACAGCTTGGCAAAAACCCACAAAGATGACTGGAGATCCCCCTTTGAAGTGGGACAGATATCTCCTTAGAAGAGAGAATATATCCTTATATCCTTCGAAGATCTATGTTCACCAGAGGGGTCACTGCATCTGCTGGAAAGCTTGCTGAGGTTTTATCCTGAAAACACCCTGCCTCTTCCTTGAAATCTCCCTAGACAAAATTAAATCTAAGTAATTCCTTCAGTGGCAACTTCACAAATCACTTTGATAGATGGCTATATAATCTGATGACTGATCATGTGAATCTATCGATTTATGGATTTGATCTTAATCATTATCTCAGTGTGATCCCTTCATTGATCTGTCTTTAGTTAGCTTAGTAAAAATAATGAATTAGTCTAACAATATCCTTGCTCAGGTGTGCCTTCATCTGCTCATCCTTTTTAACCTCCTCTGCAGTGAATATGCAAGGTAGGTTTACCCTATCAAACAGTCACTGAGGGCACAAACCTGAGGGCAGCGGTAAATTTGGGTAGGGCATACATAGGCAGCTCAGCTCCACAGCTCTCCAGCCATCACTTCACACACCCTGTGAATAAACTCATGTCCAGGCATGTTTGGTGTCCAGCATCTCTCAAAGACACCCTGTTGCACTGCTGAACAAGGGGCATAGAGGTCTTCATCTCGAAGACTTTTCCAGGACATTTTTCTGCATGCTGTACCACCAAGGAGGAGAGAACAGGACATCCTGGGCCCCACACTGAATGATTTATCCTTCCTTATCTTACACTGGTGAGCACATAGAGTTCTGACTCCTTAAAGTTTTTAGGGAAAGAAATGCGCTAAAGTAAACTGAAAGAGAAGGTAAGATTTTAATAACATATGATTTGGATCATAAGCATCCCATTCTGTTCTTTATTTTTTGCATTATCATAGTTCTTGGATACCAGAACTTACATCCTTCTCTGGAGTAAGTACTACACAAACAGCAAGTCATAATGGACTTTTTTATGTGAGATGGATGGGTGGTAGAAGGAAAGGAGCACCTGAAATCTCATAGGAAGACTCTCCATTGGGTGTTTGCACCCAGATGGCTTGAAATTTTGAGCAGAAGAAATGAGACTTCATGCTTGGCACAAGATGGCAGTGAACAGAGAATGAACTGGGCTGGTGCGCATAGAGTAACCATCAGAGCACATGCTCCTGCTGCTCTCAGTGTTCAGGTGACTCTTCTTTTAGAGTTGATGATCTCAAATTCAGACCAATTCCATGACAGAATCAGCAGCAAACCCCTCACACATTACAGAGGCCATCACACCGTGATCAAGTAAGGGATGTAGCTTTCCTCATCACTCAGTCAGCTAATCTTGTTCTTTACAGATATTGCTACCTGTTAGCCTTGCGGAGAGGTCAGAAGGCACCAACTAAACTGGCTTAAAAAATGATAAAAAAGCATATTTTATTTCTTTTTACTTGAGTAGCTGTTAGAGGCCTGGTTTGAAGCCAATTTAAGTCAATGGCAGGATTTAATTGGGCTTTGTTTCCAGGCTTGGCAGCAGCCTCTTTCTTTAAAAATCATTCCTCTGCTTATAATCAAGACTTGTCCCTGTCAGATTTTGTTCACTTCTGCCTGGGTTAGGCACTGGGATGGGTGGATGATGGTCACTGATGCAGTCTCACGCTGCTCGTGCGCTCCTGGCACTTGAAGCCAGGCTGCTTCACTGTTTCCACTGCAACTGCAAATGCAGGAGAGGAGCTGGGAACGAATGGAGCGATGCAGAGTCGGGGAGGGAGGGGTTTGGTGGCTGGGCTGGAGTTAGTCACCGCCGACTTCCATTTCCAGATCATGAGGAAGGACTCAAGCCATTTTAGGCATTTTCTTGGACTTCTTCCTCAGCTTTTAATTGAAATACCCAGGAGGGACGGAGGAATCCGCAGGCCCATTTTGCACCGATATGGGATACTCCTACACAAGCATAGATGCACTTGTCCTTTGTCCTGTAGTGTCAGACCACTGTTATTAGCCCTTGGCTTAGCTCCCTCACATGGGAACAGGAGATCTTCCACACATCTCACCTGGAAGCTGACTTACTCGTCTGTGAATAGAGGGACACCTCAGTGCAAATAATTTTAAAAGATTTTTCTTTCAGGGGCTAAATATGCCAGGATGGATTGAATATTCTACACAAAACACATTTAATTTCTATACCCTGAGGTGTATAAATATACACATGTATTTATACATATTTACCTGTCACAGTGTCACATATATGAAGACACATGAGCCAGCAAACTGCAAAATCACAAGAGGCCTCGGGCACCTTTGTTCCTTTTTGGTAGGATTACAGATGCCTACATCTAGCAAAGCAAACAAGAAAAAAAACCACTTGCGTATCTGCCAAGACAACCGGTACATCCAGCCACAGACTTTTCACTATGCTACTCACTCTGCTAGTTGAAGTTTTGCACCTCCCCTTGCCCACCAGCATCATCTTTTTTGCCAGAGCAGCTGTTTGGGACATCACCACCAGGATGTCCTGGGGAAGGCAGGCAGCAGGCATGCTGGGAGCATGTCCAGGCAGAATTCCTTCTGTTCATTGTTGTGGGGTCCATGTTACAACCTTTTTTCTCCTGCAGAGACAACTACTTTTCCTTTGTCCAGAGGAACACAGTGCCCGGGTTGCCCAGGGAAGCTTCTCCTGGGGTTTGGTGCTTGGCCCTGCAGCACCATGCAGAATGACCATGGCCAAAGCTCTTCCTACAGGGCCCAAACAACACCTGCACAAAACATTCACCCATCACAGGAACAGTGGTGAAAGAATCAAACTTTCTGTCATTCTGTGATGTCAGCTGTGCCTCTCATGCTTTGTGTATTGCTTTATTGAAGCCGGTTTGTAAATAGCAACAAATATGCAGTCATATAAATAATGACAAAAAAGGAGTAATGTCAACCTTGAAGAGATTACTTTTCTGATCACCAGAAAAGCTCTCTATGCTCCCCCAAAAGTTACCTAAATGTTTCTCTAGCTCTAACGAAAGACAAACAAGTCCTTGCTGCCAAAATACTGTGCCAACCAAAACTTTGACTTCTCACAGGGGTCTGCTGGTATATGAAAGTTTTTAAATGGCCAGTCCAGGCAATCCAAAAGTTTTCAGCTTT
The DNA here is from genome assembly GCA_032466535.1 of Forpus xanthops. NCBI lineage: Eukaryota > Metazoa > Chordata > Aves > Psittaciformes > Psittacidae > Forpus > Forpus xanthops. Next base: position 6,658 of record JASSUY010046236.1, on the reverse strand, counting down.
ATACCCAGATGGCTGCATCCTTATTGCAGTGCCTGTGCTGGACCAGGCAGCCAGCCCTCCCTTGACATTCCATTGGCAGGCTGTGTCCACCTCTATGCATTTAACCTAGAATGTGCTGCAGCATCCCTCTCCCATGCCTGTCCTGAGATCAAAGGGAAGGCATTTGAGATGGAGTAGTATCGCAAAATACCACAAATGGGGTCATAAATCAGCTCATACACCAGCCCTGCTCTGCAGAAATTATCTTGCCAGGGCTTCAGACAATGTCAGAGCACTAGGAGGAAAAGTGGGAGGGCCCATCACAGTCTGCCTTCTTGCTGCTCTCTGGGTGGCTTTTAACAGTGTAACACTAGCAGGGGCTGATGCTCACTTCTTCAAGGCTGACAGGTCTCCTGCACTGGCAATCAGAGGATGCAGACAGAAAGTCTAAGGCTGCCTGATGTTGGTGTGCCCTGCTAGAAAACACCAAGAGAAAAAAAAACCTCACAGGCGTTGAAATGTGAGAGCTCATGAAAGAACTTCTGGGAAGAGAAGTGTTAAGACCATATAAATTAGGAAGGTAAGGAACCGAGGATTAACCCTATTGTTTTACACAGAGTTGTCATGGCTTTTAGTGTTTGTGGTTAATTATTGACTTCTATCTGGGTATCGAAAGAAAACACTTGTGGAGGGATTGCCTTTTCTGGGATGCCAAAAAGCCAAGAAAGTACAAAATATTCTTAGAGAAAAGCAGAAAAATATAAAAGGAAAAGAAAACAAAAGAAACATAACAACCAGACCTATATTTCTGGTGGAAAAAAATTCTTCCACGGCAACTGTAAAACCACCTCTGATTATGTTGATTAACTAAATGCATTATCCTGTAAACAACAGGGTCCCATTAGCTCTCTCAGCCCAATACCCTCTGTACTGAAAACCTCTCGATTCAGGTAAATTTCTTTGCTGCAGAGTAAATTTCTGCCTGACCCTATCAAAGGAATCCCTTTACTACCTTGAAGCATGAAAACTAATAAATCACACAAAAATGTTATTCTTTTCCTCTTTTTGCATTTTGATTGCAGACATCAAACAATACATTGCAGTTCAGCACAATGTTGTAGCAAATGAAAAAGAATGAATTAAGGAATACTACGTGAAAAAAACCAAACAGCAAAGGAAGGGAAGGTACAACAGAAATAAGTGTATTCTGTTCTTTACAAGCACATGTTGACAATGGATTGTATCTGTGGGACAATTCAGGAAACAAATGAAAAGATAAGTTTTGGGTTTAAGCTCAGCAGATTTCAGAGCACATTGTTTATACCTTCTGCAGTGCAATAAAGCTTATCAAGAACTTTCCCATTGGATACCAGACTCAAAAGAAATAGGAGGAATGTGAACAGCACGCTTCCTCTGGGTGGTTACAGTATCTCTGATTCTTTCAGCACAGATTTTTCATGTTAGCTTGAGCTCCATCTCACAATGACCACTTTTAGCAGATCATTGTAAATACAGTGCTGACCTGACCAAGTTGTTCAGAAATTTGCCATCATTTCACTCTCCACAAGCTCAAAACATGTGGCAAGTTCAAGGGCTCTTAAATAAAATATACTTTCATTCTAGAACCTCTTGCTTGCATCCCTGTAATACTCTGGGATAAATCAACTGCTGATGTAAATACATGAATTGCAATGTAATTTCATTTAGAATATACAAGAGTACTACATTTTCATTTAATGATTCAAATGTAAGGGGGAAATCACCTCCTTGTTACAGAGGAGAAAGCTGATTCTAGGCAGTGAAAGGCAGCAATATGGCCAGCCACTGGTAAAGCTGGGAGAGCACGCGAGCCTCTTGCTCTATTCCACGTTTGTGCTTCCAACATGAACCGGAATATGAAAACATTGCAGGAAGTTATATGCATTTCAGAGCACGAGATTTGGCTCTAGCTCACTAGACTGAAAGCTGTGGTATTCCCAGGTCAATTTTTGTCTTTTTCTGTTTCGTTCTTGCAGGAGGAGACTGGCTGGCATGTTTGCTAGGACTATAAAGTTGCATTTACTAATGAAATAAAGTGGTCTTTTTTGGAGAACTTCTTTTAAGCAAAACCATGTGTTCCAGGGAGGAAACATTCTTCTGGTAAACAGCTGAGCCCTTAACATTTAGCAACATAACTCTATGTTTGCAGCTATTGAACACTGTGTGACTGAGGAAGCCTGAGTTTCTGGGAAGGAGGACTAAAAGCATTTTGCTTGCTGTCAGAAAGCCAGCCCTTTCTTTTATGTATACACTACATGCAAGAACCAGCTATTGGCTGGTTACATCTTATGGGTTTTTACAAAATTTGTCTCGTATCAAGACACCGCTGGGTTTTAATGTTGATGCTGCTCTGAGCAATGTTCTCTGCTCCAGCACAGCTGGCTCTTGCTTTCCAAAAATATGGCTGCGCTTTGGCATTACTTGCAAAACTTGCAGCCTTAAATCATTTCCTCACCCCTCTGACCTATGCAGGAAGGACTCTCCACATGCAGATCTCCCCAGTGGTTTGGAGAAGGGGGTCATTCCTCCTTCGCTCCCCAGGAACAGTGATGTGAGAGTGGAGAGCTGCAGTGGCAGAAGATAACTGGGGAACGGAGAAATTACCTGCCAGACACAAGCAACAGCCCTGGGAAGCTAAGGAAAAGAAGATAATAGAGCTGGAAACTGCAGGGAGAAGCAGGACTAGAAGATGGGAGTGCCCCTGGCTCCTGCTCCCCACATCTGAGTCCCTCTCTTTTGGAGATGCTTGGGCAGCCACAGGGCTGCAGGGCAAATCCTGCTGAAGGACAACAGAGAAGCTTCACTTAGTATAAGTGATTTCCTGAGTGGCATTGGTGAGGGGAGGAGGTTGGTTGAGTGACTTTGAGATCACACACTGCTTCTCCATCCAGCAGCTGGAATTGAAGGCCACAGCCCTTACTCCCTCCAAGCTGAGGGAGATGATTTTTTTCTGCCTGTTTGTTTCACTGAAGCTTGGATGCTGAGCTCTGGGTGTCACATTGACCCTTGCAGTACAAGAGGATTGTATCTTGTTCCTTGTAGCACTCAAAGCAGCTGGGCATGCTTACCAATTTCAGTAAGCACCAGCTAAGGCCAAACAAGATACCGTGATAGAAGTCCTTCCTCTTCTTACTTCTTTCCTGAGCAGATTCTCATTTTAATCAGACTTATGGTACTTTGATCCAGTTATCTCAAAGTACACAATGACTGCTGTAGTTACTAGCAATAATGAGCTAATCAGTTCTTTTTTCTTCTTTCAAGGGATAAATACTGCTATTCTTGCTGTAAGAAGTGAGAAACTGAGGCAAAGAAGAGCAGTTGCTGGGTAGATAGCTCTGGTTTACTTCTAATATTGTAATGTTTTCCTGGTTTTATTTGTATAGTTTTACATATTTGCTTCATAGTATGTTCTGCATTCTATTATTGCTTTCCAGTAATTTTGTCTGTTATTGTTTTGGCAGATAGCATTTAGAAACAGTTGGTTGTGTATATGTACTAAGGTTCACTTAAGAAAACATCGATGTTTTTAGAAAAATTAACAGATTCTGAAGAGGTTTTCTTTTTTGTTGTTTATATATATATATGATTTATCTTAATGTTGTTTTTCTGGGTTTTCCTTTTTCGTCCTCCTTCTCTTGTTTAGATGACCTTCATTTTTAGGAAAAAATATGAGTAGAACTCTTTTCTATTTATTTTCCATATACTCCAGCTTGCATTTAAATCTCTGATATGGAAGGATAACTGAATATGACTTCCTAATACGTAAAGAACTAAGATATTCTACCAGTTATGATGCTTGTAAGGCAGAGATATGGTCTTACTAATATACTAGTGAATTGCTTATATCCGTAATTCATATTCAGAAGACATACACTGATTTGGTAGCATTTATCAAAGAGTATGTTTCCCACAGCTAAGATATGCTTTCTGGAACTTGTTTGAAGGGCAGATAGACAGTTACCCAGAGCAGAGGGGAAGCTGCAACAAGACAAAAGGACATTATTTGCTTGTCAGAATTTTCTGGAACTTAACAAACCTAACTGATCCATACAATACTCTATGGAGTAGAAATAACTAACCAGTTCTTTAATTTTTATCTCTCAGGCTGTGCTCCAGCAAGCACACATGCACTTAGTTTTACTACAGCAAGTAGTACAGTGTGATTTCAGTGGAACTGTGCTATACAAAACTAAGCACATATGTAACTATTGGTAGGATTAAGTCTCTAGATAGGAACCAGTGTCACAAAACTCTTATTTTGAAACATCTGCTTTGCTCCAAACTTGTTGTTTAGTAAGGGCCTGACATTTAGGTGTTAATGTGCACCTTGGTGTCTTTATAAAGCTGGCATTAATTCCTTATTGAACGGTGGATTGAGGGCCTCTAGAAAGTCTGAAAACCTTATATAGACTTAGTTCAGTCAACTTTTAATTCTAAGGAGACTTAAAAATCAAGTTAGTCTCAGCTGTGTTTAAAAAAGTGCTTGACAAGCAAGGAGATGTTAATCTGACAAAATAAATAAATCAAGGCAATATAAGACATATAACTGGATTTAAGCAGCAATAAGAGGCAAAAAAAACTGTGAGAAGCATAATGTTGTTTCTAAGGTGACACTGTTGGGTTTGATGCTGCTAGCCCTGACAGCCTTAATTCTGAGACTTTCTGCTCTTCACCCTATTTTCCTAGTGCTTATTATTTCAAGGCTCCCTCCTCCTCTCTTCTAAAACGTACAGGTTTGCGCACTGCCTATGGCTCCATGACTTCTCCATCAGGCTAATGCATGATGTGCACTCTTTAAGCACTTTTAGAGCTGTTTGAACGTAACCCTATTTGTGTTTTCCCTTTTGCCCTGGGGGACACAAGAATCTTGCTCAGAATAAAGCCCAAACAAGGGAAGCTGAAGGGTGGGAGTATGTGAAGGAGCTGGTGGACAGCTGTTACAGGGCTGTGAATCTCTGCTCGTACCTTCTCTCAATGTGTGGTGTTTATCCTGGTGTTCAGGCTAGGATCTTCCCAAATACCTGCTTTGGTTCTCATACACAGGATTGTGTTGAGCTCAGCCCTGAGGGTGGGCAAATACTCCGCTGCTTTTTCCATTAGACGCATACGTAGGCCTGCATCTCCCTTCCACCCCTATTCTATAATGGTGTATGGCCTGAAAGAGCCCAAACACACCAAAGGGAAAAGCTGGGATAGGGTATTTCCTAAAGATTTGAGTAAAAGTCTTGGTGGGTCAGTAATCCTCTGGAAAGGCTCAAAGACTGTGAAGGCTTCTGAAGAACCATACAAGTATTATCCGTCCCTACCTGCACGTAAGGGTCAGCCTATGCCCAGCCTCAGGAGCGCAAGCTCAGTTTCTGGACGTTGCTATAACACGATACCTCCTGCCTTCTTCCTCAGGAGGGCATGGCATCAAATGTGGGGTTTGTGGGTTTATGGCATAAACTGAAGGTGGTAGTGGTGTTAGTGCAGCTTTTATTTATCTTTTGTAACTCAGATGGAAACCCGCGGCAGCTCTCCCATGCCGAGTGAAGCAGTACGCAAGGTGTTCTCTGGGTTTCGTGCATTCACCGCCCGCCGATCGCTGCCGGTCCGTGTGGCCGCCGGAGAACTGGGATGCTGTGCCCTATCCCCGCTTCAACCAGGCCGAGGATGGGAGGGCGGGAGGCGGGGAAGCGGCTCTGCCCCGCGGCCTGCCAGACCTGCCATGCCTGTGGCGCAGCAAGGCCCGGCACCGGCGGGAGGAGCGCCCCGCCCCACGGTACCACGGGGAACCGACCGGGCGGCCCGCACCCTTCAGGGAAGGAGGGCCGCGGAAACTCGCTCCGTCCGCCGGATCCCAGACAGTGGGTACCGGGCGGTGAGGCGGCCGCGCTCCCTCCAACAAGTCCGGGACTTTTCGGCAGAAAGCAAATGCCGAAAGAAGACAGAGACCCCCTTTCATTACTTAAACCCCCTTCTCCTTAAGGGGCGGGGCCAAGGGAGTTTGCGGAAGAGCCCAGCCACACGCGGGGCGCTGATTGGACTGCCGCAGTCTCGTGACGGCGGCTGGGCGGTTCCACTAGCCTAACCCCCCCATCGCCGCCCGCCCAGCGGCACGCCAGCCCCCCGCGTTCCATTGTGTGCGCCAGCCCCGCCGGGCCCCGCCCCCAAGCCTGGCCCCGCCCCCTTTTCCTCTTGGCTCATTTCCGGCCGCCGCCGCCGCCGCTTGCTTCCCTCCGAGGACTCGGGAGAGTGAAGAAACAACAGCCGCCATTTTGTTTGTGTGTGAGCGACTGAGGGAGGGAGCGAGACCGAGAGGCCGAGCCGGACGGGGCGAGCCAGGGGGAGGGCAGCGCAGAGAGACCCAGGGGCCCGGACAGGGGACGGGGAGAAAAGCGAGGAACCGAGACGCCCGCCCCCCCCACCCTGCCCGTCCCCGCTCTCTTCTCTCCTTTTGCTTTCCTCTCTTCTCCTTTTCCCCGACTTCTTTCTCTTCCCCCGCTCCCGCTTCTACCCGCTCCGCCACACACGTCACAGCAGCGGCCGCAGCCGGGCCGCCGCCGAGCGCCAGGCAGGGGCAGTAGGGAGCCTGCGCTCGGCCCCCGCGCTGCCTGCGCTGTCCCGCCCCACCCCCCCCGCCCCCCCCGCCGGGCAGCGC
>JASSUY010046235.1:0-10519 GCA_032466535.1 Forpus xanthops | reverse complement strand
TGTCATCCGGTGGTGGCCCGCAAAATGGCTGCCCCTGGGCAGCGAAGCGAAGTGGGGCGGTTCTGTACCCGGACCGGGGCGGCCGCGGGTGGCCGAGTGTCCTGCTGCGCCGCCCCCCGGCGGGGCCGGGGTGAGACGCGACTTTTCTCTGCACAGGCGCGACGTGGCAGGTGCTCGTTCTGCCCGCTTCGTTTCTGTGGGGGCTGAGGGGGACGGCGATGCCGTCCTGGGGTTTCCTGCGACATCCCAGGCCCTGAGGGATTGCCGGGGCCTCTGCCTGGTCGGCAGCGACTTCCTCGGGAGGCCCCGGACGGAGCGGCCGTGCCCGTCCTCGCAGCGAGGCCGAGAGGCAGTGAGCTGGGGGATGGCGGGCGGCGGGTTCCTCGCTTCAGGAGGTGCCGCAGCCTCCCCCGGCTGAGGCCCGCAGGAGAAGCCTTCATAGGCGCTGGGGCGTGGGTATGCCCCTTCTCCGAGCACAGCCCTCACCGTCTCAGAAATTTAGCTTCCATTATACATATCTGGTTTTAAAACATCCACCTTGCTGTGTGTTTGCTGCCTAATGCACGCTGAGTTTGGTTCTGGGTGCTGTTTTGCTGTATTTGCAGCCACCGTCTGCTTTAGAATAGGTGCTTCGTGGGGTGCTTTGATCCCACGGCTGTGTAGCCGTCACAGGGAAGGTTGTTTTGGGGTGAAGGACGTGTGTTGCGTCAGTTCAGTAAAACAGTGACTTACTGTATGCTTGAGATCATGTAATATTTCTGGATAAAGCCCCTCCAGTTTTGGTGCTCAGGGATGTGTTGGTAATTTCCTTCTTTGAGAAAGATTAGTTATGATTGTCAGGATTTTTGGGTGATGGGTTTACTTTTTTTTGAGGGGGAGGATTGTTTTTTAATATATGTAATTTCTACAGAGAGCTGTATAAAGACATGATCTGGTGAGACTTTGGCACATATGATTCCCAGTGGCAGCTGCTGGTCACACTAACTTGCATTTTACAACAGCGCTGGTTTGGAAGCAGTGCTAAGCTTTAGACTAAGACAGTGTTTAAAGAGAAATAGAGCTGAAGTAAGTACTTGCGTTTTGATCTGAATTGTTTTCATCAGTTAGTTGATTTTTTAACTAAACAAATTCAATTGATACATGGCAGTACATGAAGAAGTCAGTTGATTGTTTTTAGGTATTCTTCTATAGTATTTGTATGTCTGTACTTCTGTAGTTCTGGTGTGGTCTTCTAAATGGGTGATGCCAGTTACCATAAAGTAAGTGATCTGTTATGGTTAATGCTGGTTAATGGTTCCTTTGAAAATCTCATGTCAAGTGGTTGTTTTTTTTTTTCTTTTTCTTTTTCATTTTTTTTTCCCCTGAGTATGCTAGTGAGGTACTGGCATAAGTTGCATGGAGAAATTGTGGCTGGCCCAAACCTGACAGTGTTGAAGGCCAGGTTGGACGTTTGAGCAACCTTGTCCAGTGTGAGGTATCCCTGCCCATGGCAGGGGGGTTGGAACTGGATGATATTTAAGGCCTCTTCCAACCCAAATCATTCCGTGATTCTATGGCTTGATCAGTTTCCACTGTTAGAAAGTGCATTTACATGATTACAGCTACCTCAAAACAAAGTTTGGTCTTGGCCAGATCTGCCAACAAGAGCTGTGATAGCTTAGTTAAGAAACCTCTATCACCGGTCTGTTGACAGGAAATTACGGTTCTTATTTAACATGCAATAATAATAATAATAGAAATATATAATCTCATAAAGCATTTTTAGAGAACTATAAAATTGTCATAATTATGTTGAATTTACCTGGAATGGTATGGTTACACCACACCACAGAAACCTGATAATATTAGAATATATAGCTGTATTAACTGCCTTTTTTTAACAGCTGTGCCTTTGAAGAGTTGCCCAATTTGTGGCTGAAAATTCTACAGTAAATTAAAAAAGCCTGGAAATTCACTTTGTGCTTTCCCACTGCATGTTGTTGTCTCTGTATGCACCTCTCTGTACCTCTTCATTTTTTCATACATCCTATTCTGAAAACTTTCTTACCAGTTAGTGATATTTGAGATTAATAGAAGTTGAATGTTTCTTTAAGTGATTTTCTAAGCGTCTTGAAAAACAATCAGTGATTCAGTATATAATCTATAACTTTATATCACAATTCAATGAAATAGGTGAAATTTCATTTTGCAAAAAAAAAAAAAAAAAAAAAAAAACCAAAACAAACAAACAAAACCAAACACTGGAAACTTGCAAACTAGGTCTTAAAAATCTGAGCAAGTCTGGGACCCGAAAGTCGTCTCACAAACAATCAAGTAATATGAAGAATAAACCCAAGAGCTAATGTTGATCTGGTGACTGCAATTCCTAGGGAAAGCTCCAGACTGCCGGCTTGTGGTGAATGTAGCAACACTGGTGTAGGAATGGTCTAAAGACACAGATTCTCCATAAAGTATGCAGTCTGAAGTGTACGCATGTGAAAGAACATGGTCATTTGGCAAGATAAATACTAGGAAAGTTTATGCAAGGCATCTTGACAAAAGAAACAAAAATGCTTTCTATTTAACTTCCGAAGAGTAATTTTTGTCTGTGTTTTTTCCCATTTACACCTTTATAAACTTGTTTATTCACAATATCTGAAGCAGATAACATCTTGATTTGCATGTTTAACTGAAACTGGTATGAATTAAAAGTGATATGATATTAAATGAATATAACAAAGTGACTTCTCACTCAAATCTCCGCAGCAGACTTCCAGTATGTGGGTCATAGAAACAGAATAGTTAGCATTGGAAAGGAACCTTAAGATCATCTAGTTCCAATCCCATGCCATGGACAGGGACACTTCACCCTACACCCCGTTATGTTTTGTAGATTATTGTAAAGCTAAGAGAGCATGCTCCTAAAGAAACTTAGTTCTCTGAAGAAGAGGTGTTACAGGTTCAGAGAAGAAGGAAGTGTCACTGCAGTAACCATAAATAACCAACTCTCCATCATTCTCAATATTGGTGTGGGCACTAAACTTGGAAGGCTCTCAGGGAGGGTATAACAAGAGCTTAAAACCAGTTGGAAATCAGATTACATTCTTGTATCCCTTCTAGTGTGACAGAACTTAAAATGTGCCTTACATATACCTGTTTCTCTGTCGACGTTATGTGATGATTGTAGATGTTTAGCTGATGCAGACAGAGCTTTGTGTTCTGAACTCACAAAGTCTCTTCAATCAGTGAGCTATTCATTTTAATCTGATTTTTTTTTTTTTACTTCCTTCCATCCATTTCTTTCTTGATAGTAAAGGTAACACAGATAATGCAGTCATAAATCGATGTAGCTCTGTCTTTTTGAATTTGTATACCTTTGGAAACATTAAATGTTACAATGGCATGTTAATACTACCAGTACTAACCAAACCTGCTCTGATAAGCTTATTTTCCTTACTGAATCACTCAGACCTTTGGCTTTACCTCTAGCAACTCCAGCATCAGTGGTGCATTTGCCATGTGAAATCATGAAGACAAAAACTATATAAAGAAGTAATAGTTGTTAAGTCAAGCACAAAGAATTGCTGCCTTTTGTATAAACTGAGGTAATAGAGGTAAAATGATCTTTTTTCTTCCTTGTGTAAACTCCAGCCTCTTCCAGGACCCTGCTAGACACAGCCAATTAATGATCAAAACCTTAAAATAGAGATCAGAAATACTGAATTTGGGTGCTGAATTCAGTATCAGAGTGGTATTATTTCTAAGAACACTTAACAAAGGCGAGTAGTTACATATTTAGCACACATACCCTATTAACTTCAGCAGGCACTTGGCGTTGAGTACTCAGACCATAAAGAATGAGCAGTTACACAGTTGTTATGAGCAACTTCAAGCAGCATTCCCTGCCAAAACCATGATGCCTTTGTGCTTTTACATAATTATCTCATTTGTTACAAACACAGTTGTGTCTAATATCTTTTTTAGTCCTGGATTTATAGCACATCAGAGGTGTACATTGTTGGGTTTTGGCTTGGAATTGAGCATATGATAGCATGTTCACAGGACTTACTCATACTTACCCCTTATGTGGAGCAAGGATGGTGCTGGAATATGTCTCAGGAATGCTCAGTTTGATGTTCCTATTCTAGCATTTTTGAGCCTATTGAGGTTCTGTCTGCATTATGAAGCCAAATTATATATCAGAACTGATCTACCTATGCGTGAGCTTGGAAGATTTTTTTTTTTTTTCCAGCCAGCATCAAGCACTGACTGAGGTGGTAGGCACATGTGAGACACAGCAAAGGAAATGTGTAGAGCTCATTACTGTTAAATGATACATACAAGTTGGGTCTCTGAACAGAGGAAGCTACAAGCTGTGTCTAGTTCTCTTGTCTCTTTTGTGGATGTCATGTATTGTGTCTTGTTTCTGACTTTATCACTCTGTTCTTCTCTGATTTTGGTGTCACCTTGCTATGTAGTCTTTCCCCATGTAAATGAGGTTTTAATTCTGAATGAGCCCATCTATCTTGGGATTTCTTCTGCAGTAAATGACTAGGAATTCTAACAGCAAAACTTCCTCCATTGCCTACCGCCTTAATCATCTGCAGACCAGGTTTGTCCTCTAGAATGAATGAGAATGAGCTAGTAATTAATACTAGATTTGTATCTTATTGCTGATTGAATTTGTATCTTAATTATACTAAGGCTGAGGTATTAACTCATGATAAACACTGGAGATTGTTTCTTGGAGATACATATTTGTGAGTGACCTAACTAGGACAACAGCTTCACTCTGAGTTTGTACATCATATTACACTTGCAAGTTTTGACATTGACAGTAAGGAACTGAGAATAGAGAAATCTCTCAAAGAGATTTAATAAATAAAATAAGCCTTATCTATTGTTCAACTTCACGAAGGTGGTAACTTTTCTTGGGCTGCATGAAGGCTGTGTAGAGGATCTTTCCCAGTGAAGAGGAAAGGATCAGGGAGTAGAAAAGGATTATCAGAAAGAGTAATAATGCATTTGCAGTAATGTTTTCATGTGTTATGCTGGCTTAAGCACTTACCTGTGTTTGTACTAAATGAATCCAGACCTGATGAGGATAACCAAAAGGAGAAACTAGAAATAAAAGTACTGAAATGGACGTTTGATTTGAGCAATATATTGTGATATTTGTATAGAGAGCACATTGTTTTCCCTTCACTGTGGCTGCCTTTGGCAAAAATTTTCAGTTCACATAGCTGCTTTTATTTATTGCATTGACTTTTTACAAATTCTGTCTTTATCTGCTACTAAAGTTTTGTCAGTGTGTCTTGCATAAAAATAAGTCAAAATCCAATGTAAATTGTTTAGACACAGTGTTTTGTAATTCTTCTCTAGGCAAATATGATTTTGTTAGAGCTTTTCACATAACAATCACTGTTCTGCTTTTTAATTCCTACCATTTACCCCTGACATTTTGTTTTTGCCCATAACTTGTCTCAGTTAGTTATGCTATGTAAATTGACAGACATTCCAATTCTGAACATGCAGCTTCTTCTGTCAGCTAAACTTATGATGGCAAATAACTAGAGATGCTGAAAGGGCACTCCCAAGCCCTGCATTTATTTTCCTGCTGCCTCCTTGGTGCTAGCAGTCATTTTCATGTAATTGTGCAGGGAGGCAGTTCTGTGAGCTAAACAGAAAATTGGTGACTTGTTAATGAAGGATTATTCTGATGGCAGTTACCATTTGGCAGGAATAGCCTCCCATAAAGACCTTTGCAGGTGGAGTTACTGCGCAGAACATAATAAAGGTGCCAAACTTTAAACACTAGGAATTGAATAATTAATGCCAAAGAGGCCATGACAGGAGAGAAGGGGAATACTGTTCCCTTGTTTATGGCTTTCTGCTCTTCTGTAAACAGCAATGTTATTACACACAAGAGTGAAAATAACTCTGCTCCAAGGGTTTGTGTGTGATAAAATAATCTCCAGTAGATAGCAGTTTTGCTATTTAGAAGATCTACAGGTGAGTATATGGACAAGTTTTGTGCTTTTGTTGCAGCATTTTCTACTTTGGGGATTGTTTTATTGAACTGTAGTTTACATATGCTTTCATGTATACCCTGATACCGAAGATTTTAATTATTTATCTATTTTTTTTAAATCTTTGCAGTGTCCATAGGGGTGAGCTCAAGCCTTGCCTTCCACTATGCAACACTTACGAGCACATCTGGTTGAAAACGTCTTGTAATTGCAAAATCCCAAAGGTACATGATGCTAAAAGGATTCAAGCTAAATAGTGGAAAGGTAAGTAAGGCAGGAAGTAGGTTTCCTGTAAACTGTGTATCTCAGTGATGTGCTTAACGTATCTTTCTGTCTGCAAGTGACAGGCTACATACTTCTTCTTGCAGTAGGTGACTCCAAGAAGTAATTGCCACAAATGCTTAAATGGAAATGGGGTGAGGGCTGTGTGTAGCAGCTATACAGCTTTAAGACCACTCTGTCAAATGATCTTTAAGTATTATCTATAGATAACGTTCCATAGGACTGCTTGACAGATGCAACTCACACAGGTATTTCTTAGCAAGCACACTGATGTCGCTTGTGTTCTCATGGAGCTCTGATGATGAAAAAAAGGCTCTGTCTTTATCAGTACCGTAAGAGGAATTCACACAGCCTGCAGTCTATTTTAAAACTCCTCTTTCAGTGAAGACCCTTTGTTTGAATCAACATGAGCTTTTTTTGGATAACTAAAAGGTCATCTTATAGAAACACTTTGACTCTGAGGATGAGAAAGATGGCACGTGCAGGAAGTAAGAGTGAGTCTATGAGGCAAAGATCTTTGATTCATTAGCAGCTGGTGAACATGATTGAACACTGATAATCACCTCTTTGTCATAATATGGCTATAACTTTAGGATCAGAGGAATGAAAAAGGAAAATGCAGACTATTCTTTCTAACCAGAGGACAAGGGAAACATTAGTAAGTGTGTAAGTGCTAACACTTCTCTTCCATATTAGAAGCCAAAATGTTGATCCCTGTTCTGTAATTGTCATCGAGGACTTTGGACCATATATCCCCCTCAGTCTAGTATGAAAAGGAAGTCAGCCTTTCTGCCAAAGCATCTGTGATAACTAGGAGATTGATCAGTGATAGGTGGATTTGTTTTTAAATACAGTAGTTTGCAAAGATGAGCCAGAAGAGGTGGAGAGACACTATGCAACCTCACAGAGTGAAGATAAACAGCTGTGGTTTTGTTCATCAACATACTGCTGTAATTTTGCCTTTTGATAGGGTTGCAGCATCTTTTCCACAGTACATGCCATCCTAGCTTCTGTGAGGTTTGGGAACAGCCTTTCCTTTGAGAACAAACAGCCTTACAGAGTAATGCCTGCAAGTACTTCATCAGTGCCTAGTATCACTATTGATGAAGTAAGTTTGAAAAGCATCCCCTTGCAGGACGAGAGGACCATGGTAATGTTCTGTATCATGAGATAGTATTCTTTAGGGGAATATAAATCATGCATAGAGGAGTCTGAAGGCGTAAAATGTTCAGTGACTTGAAAATAGATTGGCTTGAGGCATCATACAGAAGCATCACATGACTTAGCAAGGTTAGGCAGATATGTCATTGTGATAGGAAGAAAACCCACACACGCATGTTATGGCTGTCTAAAACTTGTCTTGCAATTGAAAGTTTCTTGCAGGTTCTAAAGCATGTGTGGAGTGGGCTGTGCCACTTGCTTATTTCTTCACCAGCCACCTGGTTTGACCAGGAGAGGGATACAGAGTTCCATCCAAGGAAGATCAACACCACTGCCGGTGTTTAAGTGCTGCAGCAACACTGAGTTGATCTTTACTAATCTGTAAAACAAAGGTGATAATACATAGGTGATACACTTTAGCAACATAGAAATGTGTCTGAAGTTTAATACTGCAGGGAAAGAAAGGAAGATGCTAGTTAAACAGCATTTGTGTTTATTTAAATCGTGTACTTCTTGAGGCGTTTCTTTTGAGAATTTGGTAACTAGTGCAAGTGAAAGCTGGTAAGCAGAAGATTCTCTTCTGTAGAAGTCTTCCATGCAGGGTGTCACAAAAGGTACTAGGGTCCTGCTGCCAGCAAACTGTGATTCAGAAGGACAGTTATTTTTTTTTTGCTTGAAATTGTATGGTTTCCCAATAGAATTATTTCCTCCTTGACCAAAAGTAGAAAGAACTCTATTTTGAGGCACCATGTCTTACCTGTGAGATGGAGAAGGCAAAGGAAACTATCTTTCAGATTATAGAAGCATGTGCTGACAACTGGTAAGATGCCCCAGATGCTGCTACATTCTGAAATTTTTAAATAATTCAGACTAACATATTTAATGAAGAGAGGTTGAGGATCTTAATCTGGTAGCCTGTCGTAAGGTCAATGAGAAATTATTTGAGAGTGTAGGGGTTCTGATACAAAACTGCATGTTGAGCCTGCCCTGATCTTTGTGCCATTGGTCTGAAGTGCCGTATCAAGGTGTGACATCTGTTCTGTGCCAGAGCCTAGACCATCTGTAGCAAAAACTCCTCACCTTCTTACCAAGAGTAATTGAGAGAATCGAGAACACTGATGAACCCTGACTGCATGTTAATAATCTGAGGTGGAGACACCATCTTCACTATTGAAACCAGGAAATGAAGCTCAGCAATTCTTTGAAGCTCTGTAGAGAATCCAAGGAGCAGGGAGGCCTATATGGCTTGGAAACTTTTCATCTCAAACCTGTTAGGAGGTCAGGTTCTGGCACTGTACCATGCTGCTGTGATTGATTCAGGCTGTGCTATGAGTCCTTGGTTAACAGGTTGTGGGAATCAGTGATGCAGTCACTGTCTTTTTAATAATTTTGGAAATGCCACTTCCTGGTTTTATTGGCATGAAGGTCAAGACCTTGCATATTATGGATGGAGTGCTTTTGCCCAGTGTGCCCTGTGCACACAGCAGGCAGAGCTGGAAGATGAATCTCAATAAAAAGTCATGTAAGTAGAGCTTACTAGAGAGAATAAATCATGAATTTAAACTACGTCAAGATGGTTAAATAATGCAAATACCAATCAGGAAGACTGCATTATTAGAGGGATGTCCAGCTACAGAACATAGTCCTGTAATCCACCTGACACAAAAAAGGAACTCGAAAGGCACCAGACTTAGCTGTGCATCAGACATGTGAGAGTATGGACACCATCAAGTGCTCTGTGGAAAACCTGTCTCTAGGTCTAAAGCATTTGTACAGCTGCAGGGCAGATACCACACACATGGATTATCACTTAAAAGATAAAACAACATGTTTGCTATCATAAATATTATTAGTTTCTTAACATTTATAATTTCTAGCCAATTTTATACTTTGCAAACTAAAGGTATATGATTTAGTGTGCTGCTCTATCTTTAATATGTTCTGCCATTGAGCTGAATTCTGCAGCAACACCAGTAACTTAATCAGCATGTAAGACTTCTGATACTGGTGGTAGGATCACTTAAGTGATACTAACAGAGAGTAATTCCTCACAGGCAGCTACACAAATAACCAGATGGCCTCTGCAGCTCATATAGCCTTTTTATATTGGAATTTGAAGTTACTGGGCCTATCTGATTCTAAAGGGATGTTTCTGCACTGAGTGCACTGCACTCAGGTTTTAACAGCTTCTGGTTTGTTGAAGAGGTCAGTGTGCTGGATAGTTCCTGATAGGGAAAAAGGAGTTGGAAAGTGCCCATTTACAGAATTTCAGTAGCAAAGTTACTTAAGCTGTCTTGACCTTCACTCACCTTTTACAACTATTGACAGGTCTATCTATTTCTGATTTCCCAGTCAGATTTTTTTTTTTGTAGGACCAACTGCTTTTTGAGGCAAATAGCACAGCAGCACGAGAGAAAATCTAAAAATTAATTGGTAAGCTGTTCTGAAGAAGGCTTCACTTAGTTTACAGATATTGCAGATGGGCAAAGAGAATTATACCTGCTCCTGACACTTTGCTGCTTACTGCACCCAGGACTTGTTCTGCATAATGAGCGAAGGCAAGTGTTTGTCTTGGGCTGGGCTAGCTGAAAGTTGCTTTTAAGCATGTGGGTGCAGCTGCCTCGCAATGTATTGCAGCAAAATCCTCCACATCTCCAGTACGGCCATAATGGCTGTCTAAAAATAATACATAACAAAGGGTGTCCTTCCCAGGGAGAGACAGAAATAACTTGTCTTGCTTTTGGCAAAACGTATGGCTATTACCGGTGCCTTTACTAGCAGCAGCCTGACCCCGAGGGCGCGCAAGAGCTGACTTTAAAGCAGTCTCCTGTGTGCGAACCAAGAGCTTGGGACTTCCCCCCGCGCACTAATAAACACCAGTCGCTTACAGTTCTGAGCCGTGGTTTTGTAACCAGCTGCCTCCCGCCCCGCCGCCCCTCCCCGCGCCGCTCTCCCGCGCTGGGCCGTTTGCAGAGCTCTCGCTGGGGTCGGGGGCGCGGCCCGGCCGGCCCTGGGTGAGCACACGCCGCTCCAGCCGCAGCGTTCTCGCCCTGTCCCCCGAGCTGAGG
>JASSUY010046234.1:0-43523 GCA_032466535.1 Forpus xanthops | reverse complement strand
ACTGGTAAAAATCTGCGACCAATTTGTCACATATACTACAACATGTATAACTTTATAACTTACGGAAATGGGGCAATATATTGAATGAAGAGCATAGTTTCATATATGTCAAAGACTTCCTCCAACAGTGCTCATATTTTTTTGTTTTGTTTTAAGGATGGCTGGTGTCTCCAACATGATCCAAAATAATTACTTCAAATGTAATTGTCTTTCTGCGCTCCAAAATGATCATTTAATTGAATTCCACTCCATGTTGAGGATAACAGAAAATAATTAGGATCCAAAGAGATAAATACCCAGCATGATATTAGTTAATATGAGAACCTGGAAGACAGTGAAAAAGCCATTAAGTCTCTCTGAAAGGAAACAGAGCTTTCAAATCAATAAGCCATCCTTACAGCAGTGTCCAGAGACAGTAAGAACAACACAAGTGTTCCATGTATTCTAACACTAGTACTCAGCAGAAGTTTCAAAAGAGGCAAAACCTGATTGAAAGTTTCACTTTGATTCAGCCCTCTTTCTTGAAAAGGAAAATATATGCAAGCCACTGAAAGTAGAATACAACCTCCACAGGCATGATACGCATCAAGAACATGGTTTTGAAGTGCATCTGAAAATCACTCCAGTAACAGTAAGGAGGAGGATGACCCTAATTTAAGAGGATTTATATATACAGGTATGCACAGACAGAAGAAATATTCTAAGGTAATAAATAGTCAGAAGTGTATGTATTCTTAAATATGCAAACCTTTGAATGCGCATACTGCAGCAACAGAAAGGCACCTGCAAAGTTTTTAGAAAGTGAACCTTGGTGTAGCCCTATAAATGTTGACTTCTAACAGTAAATACTGGAGTGCAGTAAGAATATTAGACACAAACCTTCTTTTGAGAATACACAGATGAGTACCTGAGCACATAAAAGTTTACAGTTCTTAATATAGTCTTCAATATGCAGACAAAATGGGAGGCAGTCACAAAGAGATAAAAGTCTGGTGTGAAGAGCTCCCTTGGAAATAAAGCTTTTAAAGCCTGGCTCAAAATGTGGTCACGGCCAAAGATAGCAAAGAAAACAGCGTGAGCCCACGACATGGCACTTACACACTCAACAGCATCAGCTTTCAAGATACTAAAAAGAAAAATTTCATAGTTGTTGGTTTAAGTAACACTTAATGAATAATTTGGTGGCTCACCAAATAGCTTGACCTATTTCAACATAATGCTAAAGAATTCACACTGCAACTATTTTTCTTGAAATCTGGGAATAAGAAGTGCCTCTGGTTAATGAGATGAGTCTGCTAGAACAGCTGAATCTGAACTGTACATGTTGATTAGTTTTCCTTTCTGTCGTAATAGCTACAGCTTCCACAAGGTTAAGGATAATCCATTGCTCTGTGCACTCCAAAAAAAGGATCACTGTACTGCAGGACAACTGCATGTTCTGAGACATTTTAAAATATACAAGTGGGAGGTAACACCAGTGGAGGAGTTTGAAAATATTCCAGAAATATCTGAAAGGAACAAAAGTGCATACAAGCAGAAATATTTCTCAAAAAATCCCCACAACTTCTTCCAGAGAGCACCAGCTGTTCCTGCGGTACAGAAAAGACTGATGACAAGAGCAGTATAGTAGAAAATGTCACTAAAAAGTGCAAGAACTTGAGGAATCTAAAACTAGCTTTGCAAACTGAATTTTTCAGTCAGCTCTAATTTATATGATTTATGACACGTAAACCACACATAGGTGATTGCAAAATACAAGACTCACATGCCTGCATCACAGATCAGTGGTGTCATTGAGGATCCAAGGAATATAATTACTATAGAATGTCAGTAATACTTAGGGCCATTTATTTCCAATTATCTTGTCCAAGGATACTGTTTTCCCAAAACATGTTTCCTAAACTATTCAGTGACAAAAGCAGTGAAGATCCTTTATAAAATAATTTTACATTTTCTATTTGAAGATGTCTATTTTCTCACCTACCAAAACCTGATATTAATTAAAAGAAAGAACACTTAATGAGTTTTTAAAAACTTAAATTAGTAAAGACTGGTTTTGTTCTCAACTTACATAATGAAAAAGCATGGTAATTATCTATTATTGCATCAAAACTCTAGTGACATGCAGTCTTTCAGAGCAGCCCAGCAGGCCCTACAAAGGCAGGGTACTCCACTTCCTAAACAGAACTAACTTCTTTTTCTTAAATTTCCCTGTGTTTGTGAGAACACACATACTGGACATGGTATCCGAAAGGAAACAGATGGAAAGGCAAACTTCAGAGCTCTTTTATATAAACACGTAAAGCAATCCTACTTTCTGAAACAGGAAACAATTTACTATTTGCCTTTTATAGCTATTTAGAAAAACTGGTTTCTTATTTGGGTCTCATTCTAGGGCAGAGAACAGGAATGGAAACTGAAGTTGACAGTTGAAAGATTAAGAAGATCTGCCACTGTTGAGTGACATTCACAACAACACAGTAAACTGCAAGTCCTTCAATTAGCAAGGGCTGTAAACACAACTGCATTTTTGACGAACTTTTCTCGACCCTTCATACCATGACAGGTGTTTCATGTGGGAGATGAAAACTTCAAATAATTCAGTATAAAAGATGCAACTCTTACTACAGCCATGTAACAGAATCCTTCTATGATAACTTGCACTGTACTTGAGGAAGTGCATGATGTGAATCCTTTTAGTGACTGTAACATCACACTAAATATTTATAGCAGACTACCAAAATTAACAGTGCTTACAGTCCTAAGACTGTCTTCCTGGATTCAATGAAAAGAATTGCAATGGCAAAACAAGGTGTTTCACTGCTCATACAATATATCAGTGCTTGAAGTGCTGCAAATGAAGATGATCAAGGGCCATTAAACACCAGCCAAGCTCTGCTACTTTTAGAGAGCACTGAACAGTTAAAATAAGGCTGACTTTCATATTCACATCTTCGTGGCTAATCAGATGAATCTGCAGAGAGGGTTTGTTTTTTTTTTTCTCCTTCAGACCTAAGATATTTATATCTTCAACAACAACAAAAAAATTAGTCCTTAGAATCTGCTTTTGTCTCCACTTTTTTTCCAATTACATGCTGTTAGAAAATAATTTCTGAGTACAAGCTGCATTATTATAGCTTGGAAGGGAGGGGAAAAGAAAAGGACGAAAAAAGGAAAAAAAGGAGGAAAGGAAAATGAAAGCAAGGTTAGGACAGCATGGCCTGACAGTCCATGTGGCAGCATGACCAGCACTGTTTAGGTGGCAACAAAATAAAAACAACTTTTTTCAAGTATTTTACCTATTCTTGAGTAATAGATGTTTCTTTATATGGGACACCTTCTTAAGGTGCATATATCCTCTATGCAAACTGAAGAAACTATGTCTGGGTACTACAACGGAAAACACAGGAGAAAGTTATTAAATGTCCCAAAATACTGGACTGCACGTATGATATAGTAAAAGAACACATACTACCATAGTTATTCTTTATGGAGGACCTCCCTCTAAGCATGTAACTACATAATCTATTGTCGTCTACTCTTAGCAGAATGAACCCTACATCACCTGTGCTTTTGATTGCCAGGTTCAGTGCCTGATAAGTTAGCACTGGATTCACTGGATTATTCTTATGATCACCCATCTCTTAAATCAGATTGGTGGATGATTATGTGGGGGTTGTACTAGATGACCTTTAGAGGTCCATTCCAACCCAAACTCTGCTATGATTCCATGATATTCCAAACAGGGCAAACATGAGAATGACCTGATCAACCCTGGTACCTTATGTACTGGATACAAAGGCCTTCATGATAGCTAAGCCTAGGAATTTGAAGGCAGGACATCTATACTCAGTCCCAACACCACAACAAGTGTGTTCTTAATTTATAAGCATAGTGTGGATCTCCAAATTTAATGTTTTTTAATACACTCAATAAATCCCACAGTTCTGTTTACCACATATACCACACAGAAAAATTAGTGATAAATGTCACAGAGGAAGCAAACAGGGGAATCTGAGTAGGCCAAATGCAAATAAAGAAATGCAGCATTCACATATTTTATCTCCTTAATTTATTTTCTTAGCAAATGGTCAAAGCTTCCCAGTTTTTTATCATACCACAAAAAAAAAAAAACAACCAACCAACCCACCCTGTCAAAACCAAGCAAAAATGGCCTAACATCCCTCCCCAGTAATTTTGGTAGTGTTCTAATCAAACTTCACTTTCTCAGCTTCTTTGTACTTACAGGCTGCTGTGCAGCCTGGTTTTATATAATAACTTAGTAGACAAGTTCCAGAAGTCTCTCTGTCTCTATACTGACAAATTTAACCAGGCAGGGATAATTCTTTTTAGGCCTTCACCATCTCCAACGCTTTATTTCCATACACACCTGAAAAGTTCTATGTTTTCAAACTTCCTGAAGGCAGGCAGCTGACATTTTGGACATTACTAAGTGCTTAAATTTCACATCAGATTTTACAGGAAACAAGAACATAAAATCACAAACACATACACACACACACACACAAAAAAAAAAAAAAAACCACAAAAAACAAGTAGAAAAGCAGAAAGAACAGTTTCTAGAATGCTGCATACATGAAGCCTGACTTCTAATCAAACTGCCCTGTGCTCCAGAAAGACAAAGATTTATTAGAAATCAAGTACTGACAAATCAAATAGACCTGTGTTCCATTTTACTCCAGATATGATCTCTCTCCTTATCCCACCAAATAAAATTAAGTAAAATAGGTCATCACTACAATTTTAAATCATATAAAATGGAACTGGAATTCATATACGAGTCACTTGAAGACAAGGCTCTTACGGCGCTGTCAAACATTTTGTTGCAATGAGGCAGAAAAGAAGTCATTCCAACATTTACTAAGATATTTAATATGGGTTTGTTGCATACTGACACTGTATGTACAATATATATTAAGAAATTATAAATTCATCCAACCCACCAAAAAACCCTCTACTTTTTCCTGTGTTAAATACTCTAACACAGTGATTTCTGTGTTAACTATTTTTTTAAATCTGTTTCAGTGTCTTTAAGAAAATCTGTGTAGCTGGAACAAAGAAGAATACTAAGAAAATGATGTTTCGCTGACATTTTCTGCTAGAAGGCACCAACACAGGAAATTTCATGAGTTTATTAGACTCTAAAGTGACTGATACAACCAAGAACATGTACATCTAATCTGAACCTAATTTAGCATTTTACAATGCTCAAAAGGTACCATAAAACAGTAATTTGTTCCAGGAGTTTCTCTTGCCTATAAACAACTGACAGAGTCAAAATTTTAGATGGTTGATATGATGTACCTTTTATCCATTAATCAGTTTTATTTTTCTCAGATGTAGCAATTGCACTGACTACTTTCCTGACAAAAAGGATTAATCTCTGTAACAAAAGAGCAGGGGAAGTATACAATGGACATTTTGAAAAGGTCATGGAATGCATTGCAGTTAAAATTTGGCATGCCTGAACGTAGAATCACAGAATAGTTAGGGTTGGAAAGGACCTTAAGATCATCTAGTTCCAGCCCCCCTGCCATGGGCAGGGACACCTCCCACTAAAGCATGTCACGCAAGGCTATGTCCAACCTGGCCTTGAACACTGCCAGCAATGGAGCATTCACAATTTCCCTGGATAACCCATTCCAGTGCCTCACCACCCTCACAGTTAAGAATTTCTTCCTCAGATCCAATCTAAACTTCCCCTGTTTAAGTTTGAACCCGTTATCTCTTGTCCTCTCAGTACAGTCCCTAATGAAGAGCCCCTCCCCAGTATCCCTATAGGCCTCCTCCTTCAGATATTTGGAGGCTTCTACGAGGTCTCCATGTAGCCTTCTCTTCTTCAGGCTGAAAAGCCCCAACCTTCTCAGCCTATCTTCATACGGGAGGTGCTCCAGTTCCCTGATCATCCTCGTGGCCCTCCTCTGCACTTGTTCCAACAGTTCCATGCCCTTTTTATGTTGAGGACACCAGAACTGCACATAAATACTCCAAGTGAGGTCTCATGAGAGCAGAGAAGAGGAGCAGGATCACTTCCCTCAACCTGCTGGTCATGCTTCTTTTGATGCAGCCCAGGATACATTCAGCTTTCTGGGCTGCAAGTGCACACTGAAGCAGGCTTATATCCATTTTCTCACCGACCAACATCCCCAAGTCCTCTGCTCTGAATCTCTTCTCTGCCCATCCTACAGCTGTGCCTGGGACTGCTCCAACCCACACGTAGGACCTTGCACTTGTCGTGGTTAAACTTCAATCAGGTTGGCATCAGCCCTCCTCACAAGCATGCCAAGGTCCCTCTGGATGGCACTCCTTCCCTCCAATATATCAACTGAACCACACAGCTTGGTGTCACTGGCAAACTTGCTGAGAGTGCACACAGTCCCATTGTCCACGTCAACGACAAAGATGTTGAACAAGACCGGTCACAACACTGATCCCTGAGGGACACCACTCGTTACTGGTCTCCAGCTGGACATTGAGCCATTGAGCCCAACTCTTTGCGTTAGGCCATCCAGCCAGTTCTTCAAGAATCATACATTAATCTCTGATGTGACCAAAATTTCCTCAGTAAAAACAACCTCTGTTCTTTTTTGTACTTCCTAGATATCATATGATGCAAAAGCGATCATACGGAGAAAGATGTGCTATACGTGGTAATATAGTAGAATGCTATGAAATTAAATTTTAATGTTACATTACACTACTGCTTCATATGTTTTAAGCAAAGATTCATACATAAAGGGAGGTCAGAGCATTAAAGTGAACTGCTTTCTGTTCTAGGAGCCCCCTCCCCCT
Source organism: Forpus xanthops (assembly GCA_032466535.1). Taxonomy (NCBI): domain Eukaryota; kingdom Metazoa; phylum Chordata; class Aves; order Psittaciformes; family Psittacidae; genus Forpus; species Forpus xanthops. The sequence goes on along the minus strand of JASSUY010046234.1, from coordinate 36,710 downwards.
CCGCCACAAAAAAAACCATACCCCCCCCCCCAAATCCACTCCAAAAATCAACCAAAACCAAAACACAAAAAACAAAACAAAACAAAAAAATCACAAACAAAAAAAAACACTCCAAAAAAACCAAACCCAAATCCCAGTATTTCAAGAACCAGTACACATGGGATACCATACTTACAAAGCAGTGTGCCAATGGATCACATCTGTATTTCTCAAAGCTTAACTGGCAAGCACACCAACCTCAAATGTAATTCAAGAGAGGGTATAATAAAAGGCAGTCTATGAGAATAATGAAGCATCAGACAAACTACGTAGGGTTTTACTTCCCTAGGCAAGCTTTAGTCTTTCTTTCAATTTCTTCAGATAAGAATACGCATGAGTGACATAAAAGGTGGAATCATTGAGGAGACTGAGTAACGTGAGGGACAAATCAACCAGGCATCCCTGAGTAATGGCAAAATCCCCACACTGGTTATGGACAGGTAAGAAAGGAAAAAAGATGTGACAGAGCAGCTCTTGATCACTTTAAAATTTCAATGCTTTGTCTAGTAAGCAAAGTTCTTATTTTTTCCCATTCCATTAGAACTGACAATACTTAGTATTCACACAAGTCAGAGAAAACTGCAACAATAATTGCCAACTTCAGTGATTGCTCATGAAACTGCGAATTCACAAGAACACATCAAGAAGGTGGAAGCATGCCTTTTCCATCATGGTACTGTTTAGGAGGGAAAGGCGCATGTCTGCTTAATTATTCTGAATAAACCGATTTTTTTTTACCAGCAGAATGAAATTAAAATTTTCTGAAAATAACCAAACGGGAAAAAATGTCTTCCTGCACACATAATTTCATGTCTTTTTCTCACAGTACAGACGTCTGCATGAACTGACACCAGCCTGCATATGCAAAAGCTAAACAATTCAACTGGTTTTAGATCTTGGAAAGCGCCTGATGCTTGTGCTGATTTCCTGCTGAATAGTAGCTCAAAATAGCTGCGAACTGCAAATTGCTTGAACTCAAACTGCTTGAACAAATCTGAAAATAACACACAGAACAAAATTTCTAATGTGAAAGCAAAATGCCTGGTTGCAAATGGAAAAAGAACCATGGGAACAAGCTTGATAGGCAGATACATCTGTATATATCATGTATGCCTAAACCACCATGTATTATCAAAGAATAACCAGAACACTTTCAGATGAATTTAATTTGGCCAAAACATTTCAATTCACATACAGAGTCTCTTCTGAATACACAAACACCCCATAAGTATTACTTCTATATAAATTTAATTCTGTGCTCATCTTAATGGGCCTCAGAAAGAGGCTACAGAATTTTAATTAAAACAAACTCTTCAGCTTACTGGATTTTATTCCTACATAATAAAAAATATCCCACAAAACAAAAGCCTGGAAATTTTAAAACAGGAATACTACTAAAATTACAAAAAACTATCCATAAGTTTGGTTTGGTTTTCTGTTATTTTTCTGAAAATAATCAAAAGCATATTTGACCCACATACACCAATCCCACAGACAAAAAAAAGAACAAAATGACAGACTTTAAATGTGTTCAGAAATCTGGTGGATTTTTTTCTGCGTTTTGTCAAAAAGTCAGTTTTCCTGCATAATAAAACACTTTTTCCCCAAAGAAACACTTCATATTGCTTAAGATAAAAATTTCAAGGAATTAGTACTAATTCCTGGTGTGATCTAGCACAAAATGATTCACACCATGTGTGATAAAATGCAGCCTGTATTAAAGTACACAATTAAATAATCTAGCTAAAGACTCACAAATTGGAATTCCAAAGCTTTTTATATCATTAATGAAGATTAATTAATTTCTATCATCACACTACATTCACATGACTCCTACTTCAGAATTAAAGTACCAGGCTGAATCCACATTCTCTTTCCAAGCTGTTAAGAAAAGGAATGGAAACTGGGGCTTTCCAAACAGGCGAAAGAAACAAAACAAAGTAATCAGCGAACTTGATGAGGGTGAACTCAATCTCACTGTTCATGTCACTGACAAAGATATTGAAAAGGATCAATCCCAACACTGACCATGCCCACAGCAGGGAGGTTGGAACTAGATGATCTTAAGGTCCTTTCCAACCTGAATCATTCTATGATAAACAAGACATCCCCCTCCCCACCCCAAATCTTATAATTTTCTTATGCTACAATACCAGCATTAGAATAATCTCCTTCCTTACATGATCATTAAAAAAACCCAACCAAACAAAATAAACCTAAACCAACCACCCCACCACCTTTTCACTCAAACCACAAAAAAACAGCACGAACAGCTTTTGGAGAACATCTTCACAATTTACATTTTCTTTATCTTTCATTCAGAGACACAAAATCCCACATGATCCTTTAGCACCTGTAGACGGGTTATCAACATGACAGTGAAACACAGTATTTATTTAAAAGATAATATAAAAGTCACAGCAATGGCCATGGATAACACTAAGGAACTATACTTAAGTAATCTTATGCTGCTGTTTCTCCTCAGAGAGGATTTTATTCAAATTTCTCTAACAAACAGAACTATGATTCACTAATAAAAGGTGCAATTGTCTTCAACTGTAATTCAGCAACGTACCAAGATAATCTTTTTTCTATTTTTTTTCTTTTTAGAGAAGTATCATTAGGAGCATAATCTCATACATATTTCAACTTCATTTAAAATGCACAGACTAAAAAGCAAAAGAAATGCAGGAAATGTCATTATACTTTTGGAATTTAACACTCCCATGAAATACAGGGGTATACAAAGCACCTTGTACATAGTCATCAATTTCATAACAAGAAAATATGCTTGGAGTAACACTAAAGCAAAATGAAGTCAGGCATGGAACAAGCTATTTTCCATGTTCCTCCTTACATGAGTTCTAGTTTTGCCACCTTATATGAAGTTTCCACGCAACTTAACAGGGCATTTCCAAAAAGCAGCTGATTCACCTTTCCTACTGGTTTCACCAAAAGGAAATAGAAAGCAGCTTACGAAAAAATCACCTACCCATACATGTAAATGGAAGATTTCATAGTTTAAGTGTGAACTATGAAAAAACACAACTTGGTTCACTAAATCTAATTATATAGGGCCAACAAAAATGAATCGGTAATTTTCTGAACTGTAACTACTCAACTATGAAGAAAAGCTGGTCAGGTGCTAGAATCTGAAGCTTTACAATGATGTCAAAATATTAACAAGTATGTAAAATTTTGAGAGGCATCCATTCAAGTAAGTTTTGTAACATTTACCTGTATCCAAGCGCTTTACAGGGGACTCATCATCAACCTCAGAATCTCCACATGCACTCCTTGATCTTTTCCTTGGATGCAGAAGTGTCTCCAACCTTGGAAGGACTACAGACAAAAAGGTTTTGGTCCCTAGCTGTGGAGAAGTTGGCTGGGTTTCAGTGTTCTTTGCAGACTTTTGGGGGCTTATACTTTTCGATTTGCAGAAGAGAATGGATGTACGTCTGTTTACATCAGTTGATGACTCAGCTACAGCAGAAACAGTCGACTCATTGAGATTACTGTCAAGTAAGTGTTCTGGAGTGTGTCCATTTATTTCTTTCTGAATGGAAGTGCTATATAATTCATTATCAAATTTTACTCTTTTGTAAAGCTTACTCTGCTCTGGATTGAGTTCTACTGGTTTGAGGGTTGGTGGTTCTGAATTAGTCTCCAAGTTTGAAGGAAGAGGTAATGCATCTGATGGTTCAAGTTTAGGGGGAGATTTATCTCCTGAAAAAATTATAAATAGAGTGTGATTTTTGAAAACCTGTAGTTATCAAGTCTATTAAAAAACTCACTACAAATGTGCAGCCCACCAAATAAATTGTTGTTTGGAAACAAAGCACAACATTTTAAAAACAAACCTTGTCTAACAACAATCTGTCCTAGTTAGTAGTTTCTACTTTTATACTGGGAATGTAACAGGGATAGAAAAGTAGGTGTTTATAGTTGGTGTTAAGAGTTTACACCTGGATAAATACTTTTTTACTTCTCATGCAGTTATGTTAGTTTCATTAACTAAAAACTAAGAAATCTATTTTTTTCATTAGAAAGCTGGGGTTGTGGATGGTTATCTGTTAAATGCAATTATACTGTCATTCAAGTACATTTTAATATACATCTTCATCTATTTCACCTTATCAATATTCAGTTTACCTGCCTAAGACACATTTTTATCAGATAAGCATAAACTCCACTCTGTAATCTGATCTACAAGCTAAAATGCATCATAAAATCTCCAGAAAGACAAGACTTGAAAAGCTTTTCTACAGTCATGCTAGATATTTTATCTATCAAAAAGAAGGGGAAAAAAAAAAAGGGAGGAAAAAACCCACCACCTCCAAAGTCTAGCAGCTTGACTAGCCACTAGTTGGCAACTTGACAATGCAGACTTGATAGGAGAAGTCAGAAAAACCACACTCTACCATTATTTCTTCTTCCCTCTCCCCTCCCTGTTTTTTTTTTAACATCATCATTGCCCAGTCAATTCCAGGATTTCTATGCTGGGAAAAAACAATGAAGATATAACTGAGTGTATAAAACTCATTTCAGTTTTCCATCACAAGCGATGGGAGGGCAAATAAATATTCTACTGTTGCAGCAGTCCCAAATGCAAGTTAAAAGGCTTCCTAACCCATAATTACCAACTCAAAAAAGATGTTACCACCTCCTTTCTAGCTTCCAACAGAACCTTCTAAAATGTGAGTAAAGAAAGAAGATGCTTATGCTAAAGTAACTTTATGAGACCAATACAATATTTATGCCATCATATAAAATTTAAAAATATAGGTAATTTCTCTATGCCACATGAAAAAAAAAAAAAAAAGTGTAAAAACCCCAAGGGCTTAAGCCCTGTATCTGTAGTGGATTAAATATTATCTCTGTATTGCTTTGGGTTTGGCTCAGCAATGCTTACTTGAAATCAATGACTAAGCGCAGAAAATCTCTGCCCCATTGTTTCAAGTTCTAATTAAACAAGAGCATAGCTGCTATTAAAAAGAACACTGTTAAAATGAAGTATTAACCATGCTCACATCTTTTGAAGGAACGTAAGTATCAGAACTGGTAAATAATATTTCAGGAAAGCATTCAGAATTAAATTTATAGTCAGATAAACAAATTTAAATACCACAAATTAAAAAAGCCTGTAGAATGTCCCAAAGACTCTTCTTTGTGTTTTCACACAAATTTGCTTAAAATTAATTAGGAAATAGTCACAAAACTATTTAGGCATTCAAGAACTAATTCAAGATTAAACCCTAAATTTCATGGGGTTATTCTGGTACCAAATTTTTCACATAATCACAACTGAAAACACAATTGCTAGAGGGAAATTCACAGCTCTTCTAAAGTCAGCTCCTGTAGAGATCTTGGGCACAGGATTCTACTTCTTTCCTCATCTTTCTTTTTGGCAATGTGTTTTCTTTACTCCTTTAAGGATCTTCCACTTCACATCAGAATTTGAACTAATGACTGTTACTCTTCACTAGATTACAACTGCAACAGCAATGCCAATCAACTCCAGATCATGCTCTTCTTTTCCAAAAAAGCATACTGTGAATATAAGAAAACAGCTACTGCTCTCTTTTGGACAGTATCTTGCACAACAGTTGCAGTGAACGGCTGCGTCACAGAAAAGTTAGAAATATAAACTTCAGTTATCTGCCTGAAACTACATTCCTGAAGAACTATATTCAGTAGCATCATCACTTGAAGATTAAAAGTAAACTAAAATACAAATTTAAAAAGTCATTATATTTTTTAAGAATACTTAACATCGAGAACAAGATAAGTGTGTTGATTCACACACACTTTTTCTACTGTTGTCATTCAACTCTCAAGCAATTTGTATGTTTGAAAAGTATTCTCTTAATTGAATCAAAATCCAAGTTGCTGTCTGAACGGCAGTTAAGGACAGTCACTTTATTGACTCTGCCTTTCAGAAATTTTGGGAACATCAAGCTGTACCAGACACAGACTGCTTTATTTATTACCATGCTTCCATTTTCCCTTGAGCTCTTTCCTCCTCCCAGTCAACACACTTGAAATTCAATGCAAGATGAAACATATCTTTAACTCTCCTAAAGAAAAATTGATTAGCTTCTCAGAGGCGATCATGCAACAAACTCAAAAGAACTTTTTTTTTTTCTGAGACTAGATTTTCTTGGCAACATTTAAAAATTAGTAATAAAGACCTCAGTTACTGATTTAAAACCTAAAAATACAAATATTCAACTGAACTACAAAGTTAGGCCTTTCTAGTATACTGCCCTCATTGAAATCAATGGGAATTAGCCAAGAGTAGAATCAGCTTTGAGACCAATATTTTAAGGAGGAAGAAAAGCACAAGGGGAACGGCTGGTTAGATACGGCTGACTTGATTCTACAACATTAAGTTTGTTAAGTCGTAACAACAGTTAGGTTAAAAAAAACAACCCAACAAAAAACACCCCCCAAAAAAAACTAAACCCAAACCAAACTAAATTAGCAACCCAAACCTACCCTCCACCATCCCCAGAGTACGGAGGAGAGAGTAAGAACAGCTACAAGAGACAGCATAATAGCCAGAGTTTTCAGCATCACTGACCTAAGCTCAAATGATCCCCAACACATTGGTATTTCCAATTGTGTTGGGTATTTCCAATTTCTTCTGGTATGAGATTGCACTTTCATTTCTTAACACCTAGATTTTTAAAAAGCCTCACTACTTTGAAACACAACGGAGGGAGATTTTGTTTAAAAATATTCTCATATTCTTCAAATAGTTGTTGCAATTCAATGGCTATTTGTCCACTGAAAGATTAAATATAATATTCATTTGCTACACTTTAACAAACAGTATTAAAGCACCTGACTGAAGAATTTCAGAACACTACTAGTTTAAACATAGTTTAAATTCTTACCTTCCTCTTCTCCATCTTGTTCTAATGCCGCACCTTCTTCTTCAAAACTTCCAATACCTGATTCTATTTGAGGAGCTTGGTTGTGTTGCTGACTAAGTTTGTTGCGGATAATGCTGATTTCTTTCTTTAACAGCTTTGCTCTTTTGCTCCTTGACCCACTGGATTTCATTGCACAGGTCAGATCAAGTTTTTCTAGCAACTCTCTCAGCTGTTCTTCCAAGGACATATGCGCTCTGTTTGCAGGATTCAGTAACCTATCCACTAAAGTGAAAATACATATGATTGAAAATGTGTTAGGGTTTTCCAGAATGTTTCCCAGAACAGTAATACTAAAAGGAGGAAAAAATAAAATTCTCTTGCCAGAACTAAAAAACATCATAAAAAGTTACTTAGATTACAGTCTTAGCAGCTTCACCATCACCAGTGACATTGAAATTAATTCCTACTACATTAATTACTATTCTTCTTGATCAGCATTTTGCTCAAGAAAGCTAAATAGCAGAGCAAAGAATTAAAAGGTCAGAAGGAAGACATAATTAATCCTTCCCACCCTAACAGTATTTTCTTCTTGTCAAAGAGAAGGGCAAGGTTACAGTTATAAAAGAAGCATGTTAATTATTCTCCTTTATTGCCAAAACTTCAGAAAACTACTGTGTATGTCAAAAGAAGCTACTTTAATTCCTAGTATTACAAACACATTTGATTTTTTAATTTGGCAGTTTATTTAAGAATGTGCTTAAGTGCGTGTGTTCTGCTAGTTATTTTTCATGACTTACAAGCACATACAACCATGTGAAAGAAAGCATTCAATTTAAAAATTTTTTTCATATATCTTGTTAAATTAGCCTCTTGCATTATCAAAATCAGAAAGAAAATGGACAATGCTTTTTAATAACAGATCTAGTAGAACAGAAACACTTGTATCTTTCAAGCCATTTTTTAATTGGGGGGAAAGGGAGGAATCAATGCAGCAAAGCAAACAGCAACAATCTTAAATCATCTGTATAGAATATATACACTGTGTGTAACGGAAAATGCAACTTTTAAAGATAATCCAAAACCATCTTACCATCTTCCCAAGAGAAAGGCTGGGGTGACTCAAGTTTAGGCCGTTCAGGTAAGTGCATTCCAGTTTCATTATTATAACCGATTCCTTCAGCATCTCGCCTAGCTTGCCTGAGAACTACACCTCCTTGATCTCTTAACCGCACTGCCGCTCTATAGAATATTGTATCTTTTGCATTGTATTTCATACAGTTATCTATGATAAGATTGAAGTCTTCTTCAAACTCACTGAGGTTTTTATAGCCTTGAGCCTCTAACCGTTTTCGCATGGTAGAGAAATCCATAGGATGTTTAATATGATCCAAATAGTCTGGAACCTTTGAATAAACATTTAAAACACAAATAGGTAAAACTACCTTACTACGGACAAAGCAGCATCAGCTATTAACTGATCCACATTTTTTAACACATTTTGCAACACCTCTAATAAAGAGCTTTGAAGTGTAGCTTATAAATGCACATCGTAATACTGCAAACATATGCATACCAGCAAAAGTTTACATACTACAAGATTCTGCATCTTAGGTAACAAGTTAGAGGTCTATTAACAGATGCTGAATCTATATGTTTTGTAATTCTATGGCTGTGTACATATTATACATGTGTTTATGCATATACACATACTTATAAATGCATGCATACATATAATTACAGCTGTATGTAGCATATGCACACATACATATATACACAATTTAAACAGACATGTATACATGTCTACATGCTATTTATGCACACGTACAGAAGTACTGTATATGCACATATACACACACCTACATTCTATCTAGTTTCCCAGTGAATGGAATTTCACCTGAAAATGAGAACGCAGTATCCACATTTCTATTTTGAGTTTGCTTTATCAAATAACCTTATCACAAAAGATCAACATGTATCATGTTATTCCATACATGTATGTCCCAGAAATTATTTGGTATATGAGCATAAACATGACTTACTGCTATGAAAGTCTAAGTCATAATGCATAAATTAATCAGAATAGAGATTAAAAGGTGTCCTGGGTTCAGCTTGGTTTTTCTCCTTCCTAGTAGCTGGTGCAATGCTGTACTTTCAGCTTTAGTCTGAGAACAACACTGATAACATACCAATATTTTTAGTCGTTGCTGAGTAATGCTTACTCTGATCAAGGACTATTCAGTCTTGTACTCTGCTAGTGAGGAAGGGCAGAAGAAGCTGCGCGAAAGCAGAGACAGGACACCTGACCCAAACTAGCCAAAGGGGTATGCCATACAACAGCATGTTATACCCAGTATATAAACTGGGGAAGTTACCTGGAAGGCCCAGATCACTGCTCAGATCAGGCTGGGTATCGGTCAGTGGGTAGTGAGCAACTGTATTGTACATCACTTGCGTTTATTGTTTTTCCTTTTCCCCTTTCAGTTTCATATTCTCTCCCCTAGTTATTTCCCTTATCATTATTATTATTAGTGGTAGCAGGACTGGTTTTGTGTTATACCTTAGTTACTGGACTGTTCTTATCTCAACCCATGGGATTTACATTCTTTTGATTCTCCTCTCCATCCCTACAGGGCAGTGGGGGTAGGGTAAAGGAGAGGAGTGTGCATGGTTCTGAGTTACCAGATGGGCTTAAATCACAAAAGGTAATGCTGCCTCCACGTCAGCATGCAGTGATTAATTTCTCGTATTTAACTGCCACCAAGTCCTACATAAACACAAGGAAATACAGCTTAAGCCATACCTCCTTAAGGTTCACTGGCTGAGCAAATATCCGAGCAGAATCCTTTTCCTGTAGCTGATCCAGAACTGATCGCAGAAGTACAGTGAATGGAGTAAGCTGAAGTTCCATAGCAACCTGCTCAATCTTGACCTACAGAAATAGTAATTACCTAATTAAGCATTATTCCTTAAGATACCATCTTAAAGTTGCTTTGCAGCAACACTACAGTACTTCAGATACAAAACACCAGATGTATTAAAGTAAATGAGTTCAATGTTACTTTTAGTATCATCAGTTCGCATTTGTCCGACACCCATTTTCAGCTAATGACTTTGTAAGAAAAAAATATTCTCATCCCTTCATTGTAGACTCCAGCTTCTCAGAACTGAAATTTGTATTTTACCTATAAATCTATTTTGTTCCCATTTTTAACTGTATTTCTTTTGTTACATTTCTTTTGTAACATGAAAACATGTTACCCAAGAACAGCTTTCTATTTCATCAACAATGCCTGAGTAGTAAGAAGAATATAAAGGTAACATATTCAAAATTAAATTTCAGTTGCAGCTCCATGCTCAAAATGTAAAAAGAGAATTTGCTGAACATCAGACCAAAACAAACAGTAATTTCAAAGATGACGTGCTATATAAATTCCAGGAAAAAAAAATTAGATAAACAGAATCAACAACTTCAAATACTTGTTTATCCTTCAGAACATTATTTTTACAATACGGTAACTCCTCTACAGTTTTATTTTCAGCCCATTTAAAGAGTTATCAATAGTGAAACAGTTGTGTTACAGCAGAAGTAAATTCTTAATGACACGTAATAAAAACATGCAAACAAAGTATACACCTACAAACACATACATAAAATACATGTTTATAAATAACAACACATAATACGTATGTATAGCAAGTGATATGTGAATGTTCAAGAATGATGCATGGAATTCCAGAAAGCACTCAAGAACTGCAAACTACATTAGCCTGCAACGAATGTGTACAGCTTGCAAAGTACAAATGGAATGGTGTTTTTATAAGGACAATTAAAGACTTGTAAGTGCAAACATCTTCCTTTCACAGTTTTCATATAAAATACTATCTTTCTGCACCAGCATTTCCTCAAATCTCTTCTCCCAGCAATGTTAACTCCAGAATGTTGTAGGACATAGAAGCAGGTTTAGGGATATTTTTTTCATTGTTTTAGTGACAGAAGGATAAAAGTGCTACTCAGTACAGGCACACGTATTAGGAAAACATAAAGAGATCAGATTTCTTACACTTCTTCAGAAACCAATCATATTCGCAAGTCTAACAGAATGGCCTGTTAAACAATTTCTCTACACCAAAGTACACAGCACAGGCAACAAGCAGGAGAAGCTGGATGCCACTGTGATGCTAGAAAGCTATGATCTAGTTACCATTACTGAAAAATACTGGGATGAATCCCGTAACTGTAGTGTGACTACCAATGGCTACAGGATGCTCACAAGGGACACTGCCCTTTGTGAATCAAGGCAAGGTTCACAAAGAAGGGCTTCTACAGGTCTGTCAACCAGAAAAACAAAAGTCAAAGGAAGCATATCCCCCAGGAATGTGACTGGCAAACTGGTAACAATGGATGAAGAGAAGGCCCAACAACTTTTTTGCCTCAGCCTTCACAAGCACCCTCTCTTCCCACACCTCTCAAGCAGACGGACCTCAAGGAAAGGACTGGGGAAACAACGTCCCTCCCACTGTACGAGATCAGGTTTGTGATCATTTGAGGAACCTGAATATATGTAAGCCTATAGGAACTGATGTGATGCAGCTCAGACGTCCTGAGGGAATTGGCTGACGTAGTTGCCAAGGCACTAAGATATCTGAAAGTCATGGTGGTCGAGTGTAGTCCTCAGAGACTGTAAAAAGGAAACATGGCATCCATTTTTAAAAAGGGTAGAAAGGAAGATCCTGGGTACTATTGATCCGTCAGCCTCTCCTCTGTACCTGGACAAAAAATGGAAGAGATCCTCCTAGAAGCCATATTAAGGCCCCACTGAGAAGGACTTGGGGGAACTAGTGGACCAAAAACTGGACATAAGCTGGCAGTGTGTGCCCATTCTTGAAAGGCCAACTATACAATTGGCTGTTTTCAAAGAAGCATGACCAGCAGGTCAAGGGAGGTGATTCTGCCCCTCTACTCTGCCCTCATGAGACCCCACCTGGAGTACTGTGCACAGTTCTAGGGTCTCCAACAAGAAAAGACATGGACCTGTTGGAGAAGGTCCAGACGAGGACCACAAAAATGATCAGAGGGTTGGAACACCTCTCCTACAAAGAAAACTGGGGTTGCTCAAGCTGGAGAAGAGAAGGCTTCAGGGAAACCTCACTGCACCTTTCACTACTTAAAGGGGGTTTACTGAAAAATACTTAGACAAACTTTTTAGTACAGCCTCTTGTTTAGGACAAAAGATAACGGCTGTAAACTAAACCAGGGTAGTTTTACACTAGATGTAAGTAAGAAATTTTTTACAATGACAGTGGTGAAACATTGGAGAAGGCTGCCCAGAGAAATGACAAATACTGCATTACTGGAAACATTCAAGGTCATGCTGGACAGGGCTCTGAACAACAGGATCCAGTTGAAGATGTCCTTGTTGACTGCAGAGGCACTAGACCAGGAAAGTCCCTTCCAAGCCAAACCATTTTGTAATTCTATGATAATTTTATGTATCTTTAACAGGTTGCATGAGTGCATACATGAACACGTTTCTTGATCCTATATGAGGATCAGAAGACAAACATTGCAATCTTTCTATTGCAAAAAACTGTGAAAATATTTAAACTATCTTTTCTTCAGAAAAGTTTGACTAAATTAAAAATTCCCCTTACCTGTTCTCTTTTTAATTTTTCACGCTTACGTATAAGTTCAATCAACAAACGTGCTCTTTCAAGATCATGGCGCAGCCTCTGCCAGTACTTCAACTTTTCTTTTAAGGCTTGCATTTCTTCATCATCTTCTCTCTAAGAAAAGAATCAAAAGGTTTTCATGACATAACAAACACTACTCTGTTTTTTAAGCTTTATGTAATTACAGAATGTATTTCCAGGAAAAGAGAAACTACTGCCTAATAGCTGTGGTACTTGATCATAAGCTTCATACAGCAACAAAAGAAAACCTCTGATCAGGATACGTTCTAGAGTTTCTTGGCCATCTATCTGAAAAAAAGCCTATAAAAAACAGGAAGTAGTCCTATGGTAAAGGTTATTTACATCAGAAAAAGGAATACAGTAAACAGCAGTGCAGCAATATAACAAGCTGCAAAGTAAGATTCTGTATTTTTACATTAAAATCCAAACCACATGAAGATCAGCTTCTTCAGAAACTCAAGCCTGTTAGAAAAAAATTCTTCTTGTACTCAACACAGTCCACCTCCCCTGAACCCAGAATTAGGGCACACTTGTAACAACAAAATCACTACAACTAAGGACAGGAAATAAAAAGCAGTTTATAGTAACTTTATGCGGTAACTGCAAATGGGTAATGCAGTAAATACAACCTTTCAGTAAACTGATGAAATAATTCATATATTTTTAGGAAGAAGCAGTATCTGAACACTTGCAATATTTAGTTTGATTTGTATATACAGAAAAGAAAGACGTTCTTTTTTTAATATTCTTTGTAAGGAAAAGGAGGATATTGGGATACTACCTATAGTATTTAAATGGTATTGGTAATTCACCAGAAACAAGGCCATAACAAAACAGAAGTCCTCATATTAGTACCAAGTACATGAAAGAAAAATCTATTTTGGAAAATTATTACATTTTAAATGAATATTTTATACAAGAATCTCAGAAAGAGATCTAAAAATTTGTATGCTTGCCTGTAACTAGAATAATGCAATATTCATTTGGTAAGTTATTGCCAGATATTTTTTAAAACTAAAGCAAATAATAAATTCTCTAATTTATATGAAATAGAAGAATAAAGATGCCTGAGCAGACAAACAAAACCAACATTACAAATTGTTACACTCAAAGGAGAAACCTTCTTAACAGAAGGATAATTTAGAAATATTATAGGTGCTTTAAAGGAAGCTTGTACAACTTTTCAGACAAAAGTTTCCCAAAAATAGAATCTCAAATAGTGGCAGTTAAAAAAAGAATACCAAATAGCTTTCTAAGTGCTATCATTCTATGATCTACATTGTATTTTACTCCTTTATACACTTTGTAAAACAAAAGCAAGTATCTGTGAAAGCTGTAAGTTGATTTTATTCAAATCTCTGACTCTAATGAAGTTGCAAATCCTTAAACTGTCAACTGTCTCTGTATTACAACACAGTAACCTGGAAACAACAGATTGTTCCTCTTCAAAAAAAGTTTGAAAAATTGTAGCTAGAAAATTCTAGTTCCCGTTTTTAATGACAATTACTACTGACAGTTATCATTTCTCTTAAGGAGTTAAGTTTTGACTTAGACACATAATAATTTAACAGTTGATGGTCAGAACAGCTCAAAGTAAATTCCAACAGAAAAAAACAATACCCACATTTTCAGTTCCTTAACATTCTCACACTGACAGAATTAGGATGTCTACAGTGACACTACTTGCTGTTCTCCTACACCCTTTCAGTTCTGAATACAAGTCCTATGTGTGGAAAAGCAACCTAACTGTTAACTGACATTGCTATACAATTTTTCCATAGCTTCATTGTTTTCCAGGACCAGAACTAAGTTGTGGCTATTGCTAAAAGTGGGAGACCTGCCCTTTGCTTGCAGCCAGAGTCCACTCCTTTGCCCTATGTAATTGCACAGTTCATGAAATTTGGGAACTAGCCCTGCTGAAAGCAAAGTCAACAAAACAATGCTAGGTTTAGGGTGGGTCAGCAAACTTAAATAAGCAAGGAAAAAAAAAGAAACGTTACTTTGTTACAGGAAGCCTTGAGGTAGTTCACTTGAGTGAGACTTCAGGATTTGACTAAATTTGAATGTACAATTGTATTAAAAAAAAAAAAAGAAAAAAAAATCATTCCTTCAGTTGAACCAGTTGTTTAACAAATTTTATTCCACAGAATAGGCAGGCAGGGGCCAATTTGCAGATGTGACCACTAAGAGCACCTTGCTTGCTTTCTTTTTGTGTGCACATATACTCCTGTCTTAAATGTCATTCCAGCTTGGAAATTAATAGTAAGCCTCCAATTTTCTGACATTTCTATGCAAACTAGTGCTGGCAGACACAGTTACAATTGCTGATGAACCCTCTTCACCCTAACCTATTTATTATATACAGTTTAGTTAGATTAAAAGATCCAGGCAAGCTGAAGAGAGCATGAACTGGTTTCCGATATCTAACTAGTAAAAACTTGGATAAAAATAGTTCCTTTTAAAATTTTTAGTTTTCATAAGCTTTTTGGCACGGAAAGTTTCTATTAACATTCCTGGTAAAGAGTTCTTCCAAATATTTCTTCCTACAACAAAGCCACAAAGTTTCTTCTGGCAGACAACACATGAAAAATTTAGAACGAAACTTTGTGGCATTTTCTGAGGGACTCAGTTCTAAACACCAAGTATTACCTAGAAAAAAAGAAGTTAAAACTGCCACATTTATTAATACTGAGGGAAAACAATTCTACATCCACACACAGAGTATGGATAACCTGAGAACTGGTCTTCAGCTCCAACTCCCTGCACGAGTATACCAATCTCTGCCTACTAGTAGGAATACTGTCAGTGCACCAACAAATCACCCCTTCCCCTAGATGTGAGTACCCGGGGACAGCCTCACTCCTGACATGGACTGCAACTGATATGAGCCAAACAAAAATATAATTGGAAATTCTATTTCTAATAGTGATGAAACTGGATCTTGATCAATACAAAGACCCTTTGCTGGCACCTGCATGCCAATGAGTAAAAACCATTTAGTGGCTGCAACTTGCGTTCTTACTGAAATCTTCAGTGCTGATATGATCTTAGTCACCAGCACCTTCTACTTGTTTCTCTCACAGCAGTTTATTACATACTATAGCAACAGCAGTTTTAAATCGATCTCACTACAGCAGCAACAAGCTATGATACTTAAGATTGCATGCCTTACTTTTACTCAACCATTCTTTAATTACAGAAAGAAAAAAGGGGGTATAAATTTATTAGTGTATTTCCAATACCCTTCCTGAATTTCTAGGTGGAGAGAGAAGTGACAGTATAAACCATTCTTTCAGATGGTTCCTTTTTCCTGCAGATAGTGAGGTAGCATATAAGCCAAGATCTTCTTGCCTGGTTTAGAACTTTTAGGCAATAAAACATCACTTCCAAAAGCATATCATAATTAAGATCTGAAAGACATTTATTAGGAAGCAGCTATAAATCATGAAATCATGAACCCTTTTCCCCCTGCCAAATTTGTTCTAGTAAACAATATTTAGAGAGAGATAAAAGCCAACTTCCATTAAACATCCTGAAAACATTTTCAGGGTTTTGGTTCCTCATCCTAACATTTCTTTTCAGTTTAAATTAAAAAAAAAAAAAAACACACAAAAAAAAAAATCAAAAACTTCTCTGAATCTGTGTTACATCAGTGTTTACGTTCCCCTGACTGACTGAAAAAAACATTCAGGATTCTTGACATTCTGACCTCTCACATAAAATAAGGTCAACAGAATTTCCCATCTAGACTGAAATGAATTACCATCTGTATTTCAAAAACTTTGAGGCATTCTCAAAACAGCCAAGGCACTGCTGTTTATTAAAGTCTTCATTCTGGTTTGGTTTATACTTGGAATAATGAAGATGATTAATGCATCAAATGCTTTACAGCATTGGCTACTTAAATAAGCATTCCAAATACTTATTGAAGATGGTATGGGCAATGTCACACAATCCTGCCATACCACAGAACACTCATTTCTCACTGAAAATCACTACCACCTACATATTTTTCATCAATAGAATCATTTAATACTCAGCTCTGAAGATTGTTTTTTCTTTACAAAAGACAAAGTTAGTAAGTTTTTACAAATAAAGTTTCAGAACTACCCACATTTTTAATAAATCAGTATAAATAATTTCCAGTTAATTTAGAAAATATTATCTAAGGAATAGTTAATATTTTTGAAAAGAAATAAAGTGTTTGTACAGGAGTGAAAAAAAGGCAAACAGATTCTAAACAGCTCCTAACCCTCATTATAGAATCACAGAATCATAATCCAACTCCAATAATATTCTTTTTTTTTAGTAGCTACTATTTAAATATTTAGAAATGTTGCAGTCTCATTAGGCCATCCCAATAGGAAATGTACTTCCCCACTACCAAGTATTAGTGTATTTTTTTTCAGACACTAACTATACACTAGGTCTATACTGCCACATAACCTTCAAACACTAGTGCTTGATTTTACTATTTTTAAGGACACAAGCTCATTTAAAAAAAAAAAAAAAAAACAACCCAACAGTCTATCATCTGAATAAAATAATTTCTGCTATTATTAGCTAACTGCCAAGCACAACCCTTCAGAATAGAATCCTCTCATAAAGGATTAAAAGATTAGAGATTTAAAGTAGAATATAAAATATTTTAAAGAAGTTACAGTAGCCCAAAATAGTACTAAAATTGAGTAATATAGAAGCAATGAAAGACAGATGAACAAGTGGCCAATTTACATTCAAACTTAATGCCATCTAAAAGGAATCCACCTAAATTCCATGAAAAGGAATTTGAGCATCTCAGCTCTGAGAAAACATTGAGAGAGCTGGGACTGTTTAGCTGGGAGGAGGCTCAGGGGGTATCTCACCAATACACAAAAATATCTGAAGGGAGGGTGCAAAGAGGATGGAGTCAGGCTCTTTTCTGTGTTGCCTGTGAAAGGACCAGAGGCAGCACCAAGTAAAAAACAAGAGTATCCCTCCAAACATCAGAAAGCACCAAGTGTGACCAAACACTGGCACAGTTCTCCCAGGGAGGCTGTGGAGTCTGCACCCTTGGAGATACTCCAAAGCTGTCTGGATACAGTCCTGGCAGAGCTGGTCCTGGTGGAATGGCCCTGCTTGAGCAGTGGGTTGGACCAGACGGCCTCCAGAGATCCCTTACAACCTCAATTATTTTGGGAATTTTTAATTAGGTTTTTTTTTTTGTTTGTTTGTTTTGTTTTTTCCCCATGAAAAGCTAAGAGAAGAAACACAAAAATGACAAATCAAATAATTAGCAGAGTTGACCATGATGCTTTTATGACTACATCAATTAATGATTTAATCAGCAAACAGCAATGCAACTCAAACAAATATAATTCTTCAGCTTTAAAAGGGATGGGGGGAAGCTCAATTTAATAAAAGTAAATGATTACAAAATGCATTAAGTTCTAGAGGCTATTTAACAGGAACAGTTCCACTGGAAATTAAACACTTGGAGAATGAAAAGAACCAAAACAGTAAAGGAACAGCCAAAATCTCTATGTCACTGAAGAGCTATTCCATTACAAAAACAGAAAGCAAAAGAGTATCACTTTCTGAATGACACACATCTGGAGCGCCTGTTTCATTCTTTTTCAGCAATTCTGACTGATAAATGCATGCAACTTTAAGCAGCCTAGATGTATTTTAGCTAGGATGAGTTTTACTTGAACAAAATACCAGCATAAATTTATGCTTGTCTACAATTCCACTTAACTATGTCAAAACTAAGTGGAAACCAGACTTTCAACTTCAACAACTTGCTCTTTCTTTATTCCGTTACTACTGAACAAAGTGAGTAATGAGGATCTGAAGACTGTAAACCAGCCAGGTGTTCTGAGCTGTAAGTGTCAAAGGCGACACTCATTTTGCACCTTTTCATGTATTTAATGATAGATTTGTTTTTATCTTAATAACTCACAGCATATTGATAAGTGAATTCCAAAAAACTACAATACTAATCAATGAACACTAATATCAGGATAGCTTCAGTGACCATGATTTTGTAAGACATTTCAGCAAAGCAAACAAACAAAAAAACATAAAAACCCAACACACAAAAAATATTGCAGAAATATTTTTCTTTTCACATCTCAAATTAAAAAGGATTAGATAATGTCCCATTTCCAATATGGGGCATATTACTTAAAAATAAGGTGAAGAATTTATTCAGTCCTGAATAACAGAAAGTCTTCACTCTGCTATGTTTCCTGGCTAGTTTTATTACGCTTTAAAATAAAATTTTTCTGATTTCTTCTTATAAGTAAAAAGTGTGTCACATACCTGTTGTGTGTTTCTTTGTGACTGTAAACTGGACTGCAGCCTTCTCAACAGAGGAACACCATTCCTAGACAGTCTTTTAAGCAACCAGTAACTGTGTACTCGTTCAACAAATTGCTTCTTCCGCTGAATGGCCACCTGATTCATAATCTTATTTAATCTAAAATACGGAAAAACTGATATTGTATTTTTCATAGCAAAGCATAAAACATTTGTCTATGGAAATTAAACATCAGATATAACATGAATGCATCACATCAGTGATCACTGTATTACTAATTTCTTTCAACAACATTATTTTCAGTACAATTATTTCTGAGCAGTCAATTACAATCAAATGCATCTGCTTAACACTGCAATTTCTACTAAGTACATTACTTTATAAAGCTAAAGTGTATTTTTTCGCCTCATTATTCAAGAGCAATCCCAGATTAGGGCTGAGAATAAAGCTTTATGTAAGTTTCACAATAGTTTTCCTATTAAAATCAGAAATAAAACTCTAAATCCCTACAAGAGTTTTCAGATCATTCCTTGCTATCTTTACACAGAATTAGTAGTTTATCTTAAAGACAATGTATCTTCAAACATTTTACAAAAAAGCATGCAACAAAAAGATTCTATTATTCATTTACAAGTATTAATTTTTTTGGTAAAGTGAACAAGAAATGTAAACCAAAACACCACTATTTTACTCCACACATACAAAGAAAATATCCACACAGAGAACATGCAAGAGAGGACTACATAAACCATTAAGCACTGCATACTGATTGAATACCCAGTATTTTCTCCAAAGTAATTTTTTGAAAGATGCAAATATTTACATATACTGTTTACAAATACTCTAGCAAAGTATTGCAAGAAATGTAGAACAACCTTGACTCTTACACAATGACACACTGAATGACTAAGTCACACACAACACTAACATCCCAAGACTTATACTAAAAAAAAAAAATGGTTATCTGAAACATATCTTCAGCTCTGTGCCTGCAGTGTCTTGAAATGACATAAAATAATAATAATAAAAAAAACTTAATGGTTGTAGAATGAAAAGGTTTTGTCTTTGTAGTATATTGCACGATTTGTCACTGGTGGCAGCCCTTGTAAATTAACACAAGATGTCCTAAGGAATTAACCCCCTTTTATTGTCAGGGGTATTGATTATTCATTTTGGGGCAGGGGTGAGCTGGAGAGAGAAAAGGATTTCTTTGAGTTGGACTTAAAAACAGTTACAGAAATGATAGTATCAATGAACAGAATCTGTTAGTTCTTCACTCAGGGTTTTACTGCCCACAGCAAAACTCCACAACGGATAGTACACTTATCAGAGATTCTGCAATAAAATTCAATACCAAAATAGGAAAACTTAAATTCAAGAAGTGCCTGATTTGCAGAGCACTACCACAAGGCATCTAAATAAAAATCACAAACATATACACATACTAGTATTTTTCTGCTTTTTCCCTTTGAATATCAGGAATAACAGTTTCATAGGTAGAAGCAAACACTGAAACAGAATGCAATGCTAGAAGTAAACCTTAGGTATCAACACTTTGCATGAATACCTGAAAAACTTGAATGACATTTTTCAGACAGACATACAAGTGAGTTCATCCCAAGTTCAAAGGCCATCTAGCCCTGGTTGTTTTTTTTGAGGCTGCCACAGTGCTTTCAGCCACCAGAGGGTAAAGGCAGAGCAAACATGGGTTTTCTTCAAAATACAGTGCCATTGTGTCCCTTGGATCTTCAGAGGCATTATTTTTCAATTAGTAACTATGCCACTTAGGCATTTTACCTTAACTTAAAGCTTAGAAAGTCTGAAGATGAATTTAGGACAGTCTCGTAAGTCTTTCACAGAAGAACAAAGGTGGGCTCCACAAAGACTTACTCGATGCAAAACAGACCTTGATGTGACCATATTAAACTTCAAACACAACAGGATTACAAATAATTACAGAATGCAGTCAAACTCAAATAATTAATTTCACATCTCTCTCCTGGAAACAGCAAAACCTACTGAACCAAGCCAAAAAAGCAAAGCCAAATACACACCTATTTGGAAAGATCAGAGAATCATAACTTGACATGAAGAAAGGTACCCTGACTTCATGCCCATCAGACACGGCAAGACTAAACAAATATCTCTAATTACAGCTGTAAGTACATTTAAGTACATTTTCCCATTCACATTACAAACCATTCTATTCATAGTAATTATAATAGTAAAGTGCAAGAATAAGCTTAGCAAAGACATTCACAAGATATTCTCAAACTCTCAAAATACAAATAAGGTAATTTGGAGTGCAGAAATGACCTTATGGTAGGAATCTACTGCTCCCTCTAAATAAAACCAAATACTGGCTGTTAATACTTCATTTGGAAATTAAGACTTTGGTGGTAGCAATATAGCACTAATCACCCTTTAATTTCTCAAAAGAGAGGTCGGAGCCTCCTCACAAGGCAAGTTATCTACAGAGCCTCTACACGATGATCTTAGAGATATAATAAGGATGTCGTATCTGCTGTTAGATCCTGAGAACCCACTAACTATAGTGCAGTTCTTTGATCACCTTTTTACTTAGAATCATAGAACAGTTAGGCTTGGAAAGGACCTTAAGATCATCTAGTTCCCACCCCCCTGCCATGGGCAGGGACACCTCACACTACAGATACTCCCATGTCAACTTTTACTGTTTGAGAAGCTTGAAATTTTGACAGACAACACAACCATTTTGGAGAACTACAACATGATTCATCTGCTGCTGTAGAATCCTTGAGGTAGCACAGACAGGGTACTGATTTGAAGCTCCCTCCCACCTTTGATAGTGCTACTGCACTGGGAAAGTAGTTTGCACTCACAAAGATTCACTCAGATGCAGTGAAGCCAAACACAAGCATGAAATAAGGCACAAGCGCATGCACCAGTCTTGAACAAGCTCCTTTCTGCTACCTTAGCTTGAACTAGATTTGTAAATGATGAAATTAGATTCTCTGAGCTCTTAGAAAAGTTTGCTGCACATTCTACTTCCTTTATTTCAAGAGATGTAATTAAAAAAAAATACTGAAGTGGAAAAAAAAAAAAAAAGTATGTACTTATGTTTTTGAGGCAGGCAATGGAGGGCTGCTCGAAAACAGTTTTGCAATCCAGGATCAGATTTGCACAAGACACAATTAACTGCTACACTACACCCCCAAATCCCCCATGCAAAGGCAAGGTTTACACAACCTTGATCACTTCCCAAACTACACGAAGCACCTCTGCAAAGGTGTTTTTTTTGCTAAACTTTGTCCACCTTTCAACATTGGTTAAGTGTCAAATGATTTCCTTTTAAAGCATTTAAGCAATTAACACAATTCTGCTAAACCTGGAGCAGAACGGTTCTTACACTGTCACCTGCTGCAGCCTGAACAATTAATCTGAGGCATTAGGATACAGCTCAGCGTCTCTCACAGAATGTTGGTTTTTCCTCCAACTTACCAGTTATTTAAAATAAACTGGAAGAAGAAGTAAAAAATTCTTTAAAAGTTGGCCAAGCTCCCATGAAATTCAGTAGCTGCTGTACGTATCTGGTCCTATGAAAGAAGCATTAAGTTTCAGGCTCATGACCACCAGCACCCTTTCGATGTTTTGGCACCATCAGTCATGCTTCCTCTTGGTTTTTCCCTTTTTTCTGAGCTACATTCCAAGACTACACAGATGTCAAAACATTTTTCATAACCGTTTTATCTGTGCCACAGGCAAGTGAGGAAGCCAGTACTACTTCCCTTCCCCAGTTCCTCTTGTATCCAACTGTAAACCAAGGTGACACCCACTACAAACACAATATGGAGGTACCATACAATTCCATGCTTCAGCTGAACCTTTCAAATAGCACCTGTAATACCCAGCCTCAAACCTTATTTCAGGCCAAAGTGTAAATTCAGCATTAAATCAACACTGCATTGACAAAAGCTACAGAAGGATGAGGAGAGGAAACCGGTTCTTTTTGAAAGAGTAAGACTCAAATAATTAAACTTAAAATGAAAGTTAATATGCAACAGCTTTGGTAACAAATTTTATCAGCTGCTCTATGCTAACCCTCTCCTCAGAGACTTCTGATGGATAATCTACCCTTCAAAGAGTAATACTCCCAATGAACTGGTCAAAGCATTCAGAAAAAGCTGACCGTTATTCCCTCATCTTCAGATAAACACATAAAATAATTTTCACAACACGAAGAGATGTGCTCTTGTCATATTAGCAATCTCACAGCTTCCTTATTCCTCCTCACAACCCCCTTCCTCTCTCAGTTTCAGTTATGTGTCACTGTGTCAACTACAGCAACTGGTTACAAGAAAGTGAAAACTGTTTCTGGTGATAATGGTGATAAAGCTATGCGGCAGTTTAACATCAGAAAGCCAGTGAAATATAATCAGCCACTTTTCTATTAATCATCACTAATCACTCCACAAACCCAACACCACAGATACCATTTTGGTATTATACTGTATATCAAGACTTCTACAGCACTTCTCCATTGACAGGCTCTTGAAATATAAACTGGAGAAAATATTTCCTTAAGCAAGTACATGATTCTGCCAGTATTCCAAGTAATTTAGGCAGGAGTAACTGAATATGCACATCTTAGATTAAGCAAGACCAACTATCCACTAAACCAAATAAATTTTTAAACATGAACCAAACATAGTTTAATTACTATACTTGTCCTGAGCCTCCACTTTCATCAATTTCTTATTTTGCATTTCCTTTACCAATACAGCTGTATTAAAAGTACATGGAAAAGACTAAAAAAAACTAAACTACACTCTAAGATGTTATTTAGTATCACTGAAGTACCAGTTTCTCTTGACCTATAATAATACCCATGAACATCAAATGGTGTTCCACTTCACTGGGCAAATAAAATATCCCTATTTTCCCCAAAGATTGCAGATAAGTTTCTAAACCCTGTCAGAACAAAACAAAAAAATCCAAACTGAACAATTTCTAAAAAAATTCACTAAATTTCAAGAACACTATTGTTCAAGCCTTGCTCAGCAAAGTTCCACAGAACATACCAAGGTTCACAGGAAGCAAGAAAGACAAAAAGTACCTACAAACAATTACTGTAATTCCAATGAGACTAACTGCAAGAGAATAAGAAAAAAAAAAAAAAAAACCACCAAAACCCCAATCCCTAAACAAACCAAGCTAGGATAAAAAGCTATGGAAGTGTCTATTTTGGGAAACAGAATCAATTTGGATCCTTGTCAACTATTACTCCTCCTAGCTCCATATCCAAAGATTTTTGCTTTCAAAGATGGGAAAGCCTGCTTGGACAGATAAAACCCTACTTGTTCCACAGAGATCCTTTGGCAGCAACTGCTTATCAAACAGTGAAGGTGAGTAAAACTCATCTTTCAATACAGTTTTGTTGCTGTGCCTGTTTTTGTTACTTCCTCCCTCAAGAAAAATACTCAAGTTTACTTTATTTTTAAACTAAAAAAAAAAAAAAAAAAACCCAAAAAAAAACCCCTTTCCATCAGCTTTAAAGGCAACATCAGCAGATGAATAACTATATAAAACTAGAGTCTATTTGCATGTCTTTAGTTCCTTTTGACAAAGGGCAATGGTAAGACTTCTTCTAGAACTAGCCAAAGTCAGTGGCATATGCAGCAGGGTACATATCAAATACTGGTAAGGCTGACAGTGATTTCATTTAAACTTCTAAGCAACAGTTTGCAGAATCCCCGTGTGACAAATACACACCTTCCTAATTGTAACTGAATTCCAGATTCTGTACTGAAGATTTGAAAAAACAGGAATGCCCCATTCCTGAATCCCTTCCCTCACCAGGCAAAGGCAACATTTAAACATCTCACAGCTCTTCCTTTTAAGAGGTATGTTTTAAAATTCTAGCTGTTGAATTTGCTTTTCTCTGCTATGCTGAGTCCAACAGTATACATTTTATCTACTGATACATCTTCTGAAGCCTGAAAGTCTCTCTACATCCCTGATTTTTCTTCTATACTTACTAGTACTGAAATAGCATTTGATTTTGACTGAACATGTAGGAAGCATTTTCTCTTGCTTCACATGACTGAGACACCAGGCAGCTATTTTTCACTAGATCAAGCAGTTTGTAAAATTTTTCTTGGATAAGAAAGTAGAATATTTAACTACAGAGTTAAGAAAATGCTGTTATTTCAGTCAATTCTCCATTAGTTATAACAAGAAACTCTGCCCCTATTTTAGCAACTAAGTTTGTGGCCTTCCAAAACTTTGGATAAGAGAAATCAAAATAAAAAAAAAACAACTAGCAAAAAAAAAACCACCTTGTCACACTGAAAAACCTGCTTAGTCTTCTAAGAAAAATTGCATAGATTTACTTCTGTCACTTTCTATATATAAAACTGAGTCATAGCTTTTCCTTAAAATTACTCAAAAGATATTTCTGTGCTTTTTTTTGTAGCAGTCACAGCCATACCACATGCGATTTTGAAATGTCATCTCAAAGGGCTAAATGCTCATCAGCAGAAGATAAAAGAAAGACTGCCTATGTTTTATTTATATATATATATAAAATACATCTCAGTATATATCTACTGCTTTTGTGCACTCTTGAGTAACAGCTCTTCACGTAATGCATTCTGAAATGTTTTGTTTGGTATGATACAAGATGCAACACCCTCTAACTGACAAATCTAATGAAAGTTCACGTAATTAGTGAAACTCGGAAGTACTGAGAAATAGAAATGTGAATTTTTATCTTCATAACTGCATAATTTCATATATAACCACTGTGGACAGAAACCCTCAGAGTATGCACAAAAATACTCATGGTGTCTTACTAAGTACTAATTTCTGGTTTAAGCTTCTTTGACCTGTATATGCAAAATAAACAGTACACAGGGAGGAAAACAAACAAACAAACAAAAATGTACGGCACATTCCTATATCCATTTTGTAAACCCAGCATATTTAAATAAGAAACAGTACTTCCATCCTCTTTTTTTTCTGTGGGGGGACGGACGACAAACGACGATGGGACAAATCATCATCATCAGACATCCATCAACACATGGCTTTTAATACCAGATATATGAAGATCTTCCCCATTTTTTATTCAGAATCAAAATCTACTTTTACAATTTATCTAATAGGTCACACTTTCTCAAGACACATTAATTCTTATTTAATAAGCCAGTGTCAAGGCACACTAGCTTGAAAATAAAGATCTAAAGTTACCTTTCTTTTGAAAAAATACCACTGAGGCAACGTTAGTGAACACTGTAGTGGTTCTTATCTTGATTTAGGCAAAGCTGCTTTTGTATTTAAGCAAACAGGGTAGGAAGACAGTAGTAATTTCCACATGTAGCAGAAAGGTCTCCAATCAATCCTATAAGAAACATCAGCAGACAATGACTGCTAGCATCCCCTTCCTCTTAACCTAGGTGATTCTATCATCTAATTATTAGGTACAGCCATAAGGCATACCTACATTATGCTCTCCTGTGGTTAAAGGTATTTCCAAAGGCTTTTGTGAAAGTATACACAAATTTATATTCAAGGATAAATAGCTAGCAGACATTAGTCTGGATTTATTTAGCTTTCAATTTTCTTTGCAACACTGGCTCTCGTAGTATTCTTCAGTGGCTTTTTAATGCTGAATTTTAAGAAGCATTTCTTAGTCTCTTTCCTGACTTAAAAACTTTCTGAAGGCATCAGGCATGCAGAAAAACTCAGTATCCTAAAAAAAATTAAAATAAATTCCCAAAAGAAACACACAAGCCACATAAATTATTTAGAAGTGTCATCCGTGAAAGCATTCTAGAAGAGACTCAAAGGCCATGCAAATATTCCTATCCACTCATACTGCGTTTCATCACTTTTCTGCAGATTTATTTTTCTGATCCATACTTCATTTTAAATGCAATCAAGGTCCCTGTGTTGACATAACAAGACTGTATTTAATTATTTGGCAAGAAAGTTCAGGATAATTCAATTGGATAATTGATGAAAAAAAAAAAAGGGAACACTGGTTCTGCCTTAAGGATATGTAGTAACAGAAATTCAGTTTACTACCAGGAGCAATACACTTTCTAACAAAAAGGTCAACATAGAAAAAACAGTTAATGTGCAGCATATTTGATTTCTTAAGAAGCTGGAAATATTCCAAGAATCTCAGCAATTTCTGCTCTCAGTTATCTGCTCACTACTTACCTACTTTCATAAGAATCTTTAAATTCTCTTCCAATAATGATGCAACACAACTGATGCATACAACATGGTAAACAAGTGTATCACCGCATTCTTATTTATTATGAAAGTGAAGCTTTGCTTATTTTTTTTCCTGTTCTCAGTACAAATATTGCATTTCAAATGCTTTTTTATTTCAGACACTATAAATATACCATGCAGAAACCGAAAGTAAAGATGAAAGCAAGTATTTATATACTTTAGAATATTTGCTTCCACTTAACGGAGCTATACTTGCATGGACGGCATTTGAATAAAGCAGATTACACTATCTCAGTATATATTTTGAAAATATTGAAAATTAAATATTTTACACCACATTCAATTTACCCCAAGTACATAGCCACAACAGCCTATTTTCACACAATCTTTAAAGAACGTGAATATTGACACTGGCTTTGTTTTTCATCAAACACATTTTAAATGCCTCTTTTGACACAGATGAAGAGATTACAGCAAAACTATATTATTTGCACAAAAGAATCAAATACAAGAAAACAGTTTCCACAGCTAACACTGCAATTCTTCTCTTGTGAATATCCATCCTACTCAGTGGATAAGGCAGCTGTTCTAGAAGACAAGGATGAGCAGAAGCAGAGGGGAAAAAATAAATCCACAAGGAACAGATCACAGAGCCAGTACAAGATACCTAACAGAGAAATTATATTTAGATTGTCAAGTCAGTCCTAAGAGTTGGAATTTCATAACTTGGAAAATTCTGGGCCTGCAATCTAAATAATACAGTTCTAGTATTTTATCAGTGAGGAAAAAAAAAAATCCTCATTTCTAATGCTAGGCAAAATTCAACCATCACACATCATCAGTGGAGTATGAACACTGCAAGAACAAATGTACCACTGTCTTCAGAAAAACTAACTGGTGGCAGCAGGTCACTTTTCAGATGATCATTTGCCAAGAGGCACACGTGCCATCTGTCCCTCCCACACAGAGGTACAGTTTGAGTGTCCTTTCCCAGTCACCCCCCCCCATCTAACATGGGGGCTCTGACACTTCCCAGAGACATAGAACTTTCAAGTCTGAAACTCATTTCGGCTTAAAAAAAAAAAAAGCAAAAAAACACAAGCTGATGGCTGATGAATGCAAGCAGTACAATGCAAGCAATCTTCAACAGTTTTATATTTCAAGAAATATTAAGTTGAATTTCCTAGTAAAGATGTAATACACTATTCTATGCAAGTCATATATACCTAAGCAACTCCCCAGTGGTCCCCCATATTATCCTAAGTGCAAAGCAAGTTATTAAGAAGTCAGCACTGACAACACTGGAAACTGAAGTCAACCTAAGGCTCTAACATTACCTACTGCACCTCTGGAAGTGGATACTTAGGTACAGACTTTCTAAAGACAGTCAGGTGCCCAGCATTAGAAGATAGACAGAAAAAAAAAAAAATGGAAGCATCCATCTCCTATCATCAACAGTTAACTTCTGATCCTATACTCCTGATCAGTAATTCATGTATAGATATCCTGAGAGGCCATATAATTAGTTTTCACATGACCTACAGAATGATAGTATCTATGTAGTTTAACAGCAAAAAAGCTTGGAGCATAACATATGTGTAAGACACTCTGATAACTGAAATGTGAAGAGCTCTCAAAACCAGTGGTGTAGTAACCTGACCTACATACAGAAATTAATGAGCTCCATAAGTTACAATTAGGAAAGTAAACCAAACACCTCCATGCATGCCTTTGTTTCCAGATGTTGAAAATACATTAACTTCAAATTCTCTATGAAAACAGTACTAGTGCTTAAACACTGAGCATAAATGTTTCTTCTCTGATAATTTAAATAGCTTAATTGCTCTTTCTTGAGATCTCTGCAAAGGCATATAATGTTTCATCTCCAAGGGAAAAAAAAAAATCACTGAAAAACAGATTAAAGGGATAATTTAAATGAAAACTGCTATGAAATGGTCCACATCACTCATTACTAGTTTATGGGGAGATGGGTATTTAACTCACACACACACAACTTCTTCTAACCCTAAAAAGAACAGCCAAAGAAAATTAGACAACTGAGATTTGGGTCTGCAGCACAATCCCTTCTGTTCTGCTTCTAATTCAGAAGACTAAGGACATTCACATTACAAAGAGTACTTAAACAAAAGTGTTTCTCAGCTAAAGGTAACCAATTTATAATAAAGCCAAACTTCAGAATAGTTTTAAACTGTGCCCATTTTTTTTTTTTTTTTTTTCACTTCTGACTTAGAATACAGGAACTATACCTGCATCCAGCAAACAAAAAAAACAAAAACTAAAAAAAAAAAAAAAAAAAAAAAAAAAAGGAAAAAAAGGTCTTTATATTTCTGTTCTTGGCATCTAATAACGATTTAAAAAAATAAAACCAGTTACATTACCCTTTTAGGATCTGTTTTTTTTTTTATGAAAGTTACCAACCCACATCTCTCACTTAGGTCATATTCTTTCTTATTTGGTCTTAAAAATGCAAAAACAGAACAAAAACACACTACACCCACCAATAATGACTGTCTTAATGAAGACAATGCCAAATTCTTTAATACCAACTCCCCCTTTCCAAAGACAACAGTACCTATTTAGAAAACAGTATTAGTTGCTTACTATCAATGTCAGCTTTTCTGCAGTGCACGACTAAACAAGAATACCATTTTACCAAGTAAATGATAACAGAGAACAGTCAATCAATCTGATGTTTGTACACACCACTGAGAACTAAAGGCTGTTTGTCAAAATCAGTCAGTAAGTAGCTATTTACATTAATAAATCTTACTATGGGAAAGGACTGCAGTCTCAAGATACACATTTATTTAGACTAGTTTAACAAGCTTTAATTGTCCACTACCTGAGACTTGGGAGTCATCTTTCAAAAAAGCATCGTTTGTCAAGAGTCCTCACTGCCTTTGCCTTCAGAGTCCTATTAAACCAAACAATGAACCTGCACATGGAAGCAGTTCCTGTTTCGAGAAACTTTCTAAACTATTGCTCTTAAATCAGTAATTGAATTCAAGGGGTACACAAACATACTGATGTTTTAAATGCTAGAAACAAATACTTCGTAAGGACAAACTTGGCCTTAATCCCAATAATCCAATTCTGCACCTTTTAGCCCAGTATATTATGTCCAAAATGCTCAGCAAAGCCAAAACCGTATCTTTCTACCACCGAGCATCATTGCTCAAATCCCAGAAACATCTCAGATTAACTGAAAGTAACGTGAAGAGATGCTAATGTTCTTTTAAATTAAGATACAGCTAAGATAATTGAACTTCATGCTGAGCTTTTAAACTCCTAAAATAAAGATATTAGGAATCTTCATTTTGCTCCCAATTCTGTTATTACTTAGGAAAACATCATTTGAAAAAAGCACTGCTTTCTGATGTGTTACTTCACTAGCCTCACCAGATCTAGAGCCACCTACAAGCCCCCAAATAACCACTGTTATAATACAGTAATATTGCATGTTACAAGTAAAGAGCAATTTCAGTTCTGGTGCCCATGCTTCAAATTTGTACTCATGTAACAAAAGCTCCTTCAAGAACAGTGAAAGACACACTAATATAAAAATCATCCTAACAGAACTTCCTATAAAGTACAACTCTTTGTAAGCAAATACAAGATTAGGATTAAAACTCTTTGTCACATGCATTAACTAATTTTGTTCTAACATAATTATTTTACTGGTTACTGGGCAGATATTTGATAGCCCTGTGACTTTACTTCACTTATTTCAGGCTCTAAGGTGACACTAAGCAACTAATTTACAATCACTTGCTAACTTTTCCAAAAATCAAATCTGCAAGGTACCAAATTCACTCAAGCCTTGGTAAGCACTACTGCATTTGCAAAAGGAAAAATGCAAGTTCAGAAAAAAACCTTCTTAGAAGTTTTTGTGCCCAACAGGGCAATACTTGCTGAAGCGATTTTTTGTACAGCTTACAGTAAAAGTTTATACTAAACTTAGGTGAGATCGACACAACTCATATCTTACACTTGCAAACTTAATTTTCATTTTAAAATTTAAATTTTCTTTAAATTAGAAGTTCAGATTCCCAAATTATGAATACAGATAAGCTCGAGCTTGGTTGCTTGTTTTTTTTTATCTGAAGGTCAACTCCACATGTAATTCTGAATTCACTGGTTAATTCCCAATATACATTGACAACAACTGAACACACATGATTTGGTCTGACAAAGAATAAAATAAAATGGTTTTCGAAGACAAGACAGATCACTTGACCACTTACTGATTTCTCTGGGGATGATACTGCATTTTTAATGCAATTTCACAAAAGTAGAGTGCATGCAATTTACATTAATTCTCTGAGCATCTTTAAGGAAAACATATAAGGAACACACAGAAACTTCAAATTATTTTGTAAAAGTATCACTTCAAAAATAAAGAGGTAATTAAGTAAAGGTTTCTCTCAGTTGGATGGTATGCTTACCTCTGGGGGGGGATATAAGGAGCAGATACTGTTGGCATAACTGTACAGGGTTCAACCGCTGCTTTCTTGGCTTTTTTTGTCTTTTTTCTGACTTTTGATGCAGACCTAGCAGTTCTGACCGATCCCTCCTTTCTACAAACACCATTTTTTATTTCAGCTTCTCCATAAATATTTAGAGGTCTCCGTGTGCAACCTGGTGGAGTATGTACATCGCAATAGGCAGTCTTTTTTACAGAGAATGTTGTCCCACTGCCAGTTAGTTCTTTCACAGGTTCCATTTTCATATATAGACCAGCCTTTTGAGCACATGTCACATGGAATGCAGTATAGCAGTTTGCTTTGTGGCACTGGATGCAGGCACCAACACCTTTCTGTTTACAGAGGTAGCAAGTTAACTTCCATCTGGCTGGGGGAATGTTCCTGACACCATCAATTGGCTCAATAAAAACCGTATTGGCAAATCCAACCTCTGGAATCCACAAAGCACACACCACATGTCCCCAACGATCATCATCTGTCTTTTTAAAGGCACCTCCCTTGTTTGGGCACAGCACACAGTCTACAGGCCGAGAACGGGACTGCAGACAGTGTCTGCAGAGCCACTGGCCCTCAGGTATATATGGCACCCCATAGCATTCCTGATGCACTGCTAAATTACACATATCACAAAACAGGATTACATTGCTGTTCTGACATTCACCATCCATGCATATACAACACACTGCATCTTCATCAATTAAAGACTGATGATCACCCTGTTTTTGGTTCTCACAATAAGACTCTTTTTCAAACCTATCCATAAGGAATTCAAACATATTTTGTGAAACAACCGACACTCCATCACTTTTCCGCTTCTCATTTATTATTTCTAACCACGCATAATCTTCTTCATCCATGTCATACTCAACTTCATTATCAAGTTCCTCTGATGACTTCTCAATGAACTTGTAATAAACGGGAGGTCTCCGAGGAGCCGAAGGGGGACTGTACTCAACAATCCGTACTTTTGGTTCTGGAAGAGGGGTTGTAGCAGGTATACCATGTGAGCTCGGGAGAGCTTCATTTTTCTTTTTCACTTTGTTATTTTTATGTCGTTTGCTTCTTAGACATACTGGTGGTCTTTCACTATTTTCTTTATTGCTGTTGCATTCACTCATCTCCTGGGCTGTAAGATCATCTTCTAATATAATCTCTAAAGGATCAAAAATACTGATCCTATGCAGGCGACCTTCGATTTCTATTTCAACCATTCTTTGAGCTTGAGCGTATGTCAAGGTTTCTCGTGTGGGGGAGTGCTTAATACTGCACGGGGAAGAAGAATGCCTTGCTGCGGATACTCGATGACATCTTCCTTTTCTCCTCATTTGGTAATGTTTACCTAAAATTAGAGCAGCAGTTAATATTATGCACTCCAAACAATCATATTAAAATACTATTTTTTTATAGCAAGAAAAAAAACCCTTCAGTTCTATAGCCCCCAACCTATTTACTCATTAAAAATAAAAATGCTGTCGCCCTTAACAAGACTGCTTACAACGGTTTGTCCAAATTTAATCTAATGATAAAGAGTTCTCCCTAGTAACACCTCCTGTAAGTAAACACAGATACACAAAACCCGTCATACAAATATCCTACAGGAGACCTATCTGTAAAGCTTCTGCACAAGAAAAAAATATTTCAGAAGTGCCACACAAGAAAGTTCACACTAGCTACACTGTAAGAAAACTTAAATATAATCATTCCTAATACCTTTAGTGTCTGCAGTTTGAGTTTTTTTTTTTCCCCAAAAGCAACAGATTACTTTCTCCAGATGCCCTCAAAACAAATAACGTAATTCTGAAAAGAAAAACAAGTCCTTCCCTCATTCTGTTTCTACTGCAATCTGAAACAGTCACATTAACAACTCCATTCCTACAGTGATACATAAAGCTAGAAAAATGGGCATACTCCCAAATTCGGCAAATATACAGTTTGACAGTTCTTTACTTTTTCACTTTTCTCAATTCTTAGTCAGCCTATCATTTACGACAAAATGACAAGAACACAATTAACATGCAGTGCACCACAACTGCAACTAGGAAATATTCTGCCTGCAAAATAGACTGGACTTACAGCAAAAACACACTCCTGCACGTCAGTGTGCGTGTATAAGCACCTTTCTCCTTTAAGAAATTCTTCAAGAGTTCTGCTTCTCAGAGGAACTGGGGCAGATAAAAATTTCCCTGTCTTTAAATCTAACTCCAAGCTCTTTAATGTAATTTTAAAGTTTATCACCTACTGGAAAAAGATCATTCCACTACCACACAAAAAGACTGCTCCCATCCTCGAAGTAACATGACCAGGGTAAGTATGTATTTGGATCACAAAATCTTCCACACTTATGTCTTTTGGCATTTCAAAGTTGTCTGTTGGTTTGTTTGTTTCTTCCTATGAAGGCTGAAAATACTGTAAAAACAACCCCAATTGATAAGGTCAAGTTTAAAAATTCTATCCCTTTCCTTCTTTCTTCCTAATAAATCATTAGTAAATAGCATAATCCAGTGTCAGTCACAGAAAAAAAAATCTTGATCTTTAATCACTGGCCCAAAGTATTATCAGGGCTTCACCTTTTTAATCCTGCACTTTAAGTCAGTGTCATGTATTGTTACAATAATGCAACTAGTGTTAGCATGTATTGCCAAAATAGCAGAGAAATAGAGATCAAAACAGAACTGTTGTTGAAGACTAGGGTATCTGTTTCAGGAAGAAATAACAAAGACTGGGACAATTATACATAAACTATTCCATGCAGTCTGCTTTCTGTTTAGTCTGTGATGCCAGTCTCTAAAGGTGCATCTTCAAAGTGCTGAAGGAACTCCTTTTACAGGAAGACTAACTTAAGCAGCTAGTGTAGAGATTAATTCTCTATCTACTTGCTTCCACAAACTGAGTTTGTTTTCCCAATCTGAAATGTTTTTTATTATTCATGTGAGAATTGTGTTGCTCACAGTTCTGACTTTTACACCCTTAACTCTTACTACTTGTTTTTACGGCACAAGCACAGACAACAGTTAGTGTTTAAAAATGACAGACCTCTGATCTGCTCAATATAAACAACAGATAAATAAAAACGGCTCCACTTCTCCAAGCAAGTTTGAAAGAAATACTTAGTAATTTAATTCCATAAAACAACATACTGATTTCTTAACCGCAGAGAAAGTTTAAACCACTAACACTGCTACAGAAGATCCAGTAATTAGAAAAAAGGCATACTAACAGTTTAACTGAAATGAGAAGTTAGTTTCCAGTTTCACAACACATTTTACAATTCAGAGGCCAAAGATAACACAATGGCCCTGATTTCTGTTTATTGTGAACAAATAATGAGGGCAAAGACAAAACACAACCTTCAGAAATAAAAAAAAAACAAAACAAAAAAAAACCAAACACACAACTTGTCTGCACCTCACTATTGAACTTAACCCAGTACCACAGAAACACACATTAATGCTGGGTTTCCAAGCTCTTCATCCCCCCTCTGCTCAAGAGGTTCTCAAGCATGGCTGCAAGCAGGCAATGAGAAAAGGAAGGAAATATTCAAAAGCACAAGTGTTCTTGCTTCAGGATTTAGGACTACTACTGTAAAAGTCAAACTGTTCGATTAAGAACGATAAAAAATGATGAGCTAATATCTAAGCATCTCCCCTATAATACTTATCTGCTAATAAAATTAAATTAGGAAGCAATCTGCAGTCACAGTTAAGCGTAAAACTGATACCCTAACAAATACTATGCAATGCAGTTATGACTAATAGCACTCTGACCAAATCTCATAGAAACTTAGCGCAAATAACTTAAATGCTTGGGAAGCCAAAGTACCATTTTGTTTTCTTCATGCAAAATTCTTGTGTTTGCAAACGTCCTATAAATATTCTGGGTGAAGACAGGATTTCTGCATAACAAATGCACAACTGGCAATTGGTTTGCTTTTCCTAGTTAATTCTTCCCTCCCCCCTGCAGTACCCTGAAGATCGACAGGGACGAAGACCATGGATCCAGGTTTGAAAAAGAGTAAACTTGAGACGATTTCCATTCAGAATGAAAAAAGATATCACACTAACACCAAAACGAAATTACTTTGATGCAATTTTCTGTCTCTTACAACAACTCAAAAGGCCGCAGGAGATAAACTGGGGAAGTTATCCACAGCTTTCCTCTTGGAATTACTTTAGCTGCTTGGGAAGTCCCCGGAACATGCTTCCCCTCACCACAACATAAGTACACCAAAACAGCTGCTTGTGTGGAATACACAGCATGAGGCAAAAAATACTTCGCACCAAGGAGAAGGGTAGCTACAACCAACAGGAAAAGCGTGACAACGCGTACTTTCTGATTACAAACTCCTTTAACAAACTGCCCTAGCTACTCTCCTCCTCTTCAAATAAATTGCCTTTGGTGCCTGGATCCCTTTATCAATGTAAAAGGGAATCCCATTTTCAATGCTCACTTTCATACAAACCATTATGAACCATTATGAGACACAGGAACGCTCTGTAGTCCCAAACAATGAGGGGGGTATGCTTACAAGCATAAGGGGCGGATACCACCCACAACTTCAGCCACAGAGCAGTATAACCCCACCCCCCCCAGGTCAATGCCCGGAGCTGAGACGGACGCGGCACCACCTGAGCCGAGCCGAGCCGAGCCGAGCCGAGCCGAGCCGAGCCGAGCCGAACCGGGCCAAGCCCCTCCCGACACCCGCACGGCCCCCGCCCCGCGCGGAGCCCGCCCTCTCCGGTCCTGCGCCAGCGCTTCCTGCCCACGCCCAGGGAGCCTCCAGCGCGTTCACACCCCTGTGCACCGATGGTTCCTGCCCGGCCCCGGCGTTCCCCCCTGCCGGCCCCCGGGAAGATGGTTCCTGCCCGGGCCCATCATCTTCAGCCCTTCCCAGCAGTCCCCTCCCTCCCCTCCGCGAAAATACTCGGCCCACAATATGGCGGCTGACAAAACAGCTCGAGCGGCGCCCTGCCCCCGACCGCCGCGCTCCGCTCCCCCCCGCGCAGCCTCCGCGCCCACCCGCCTCGCCCCTCGGCCGCCTCTCCCCCACCGCCGCCTTACCCAGCCCGCCCTGCT
>JASSUY010046232.1:29900-48792 GCA_032466535.1 Forpus xanthops | reverse complement strand
CAAACCAAAACATTCCAAGCCATAACTATAAACACTGGTGTTATCAGCACTGTTCCCAAGCCGAAAATCCAAAACACGGCGCTACACCAGCTACTGTTTAAAGGGGAAAAATGACTGCTGCTGCTGAACCCATGACAGTCTCTCTTCTTAAGGCTCAGCCAAGCACTTCTTCATTTGTTGAGTGTTTCAGTCCCATAATATCTTCATGGCCCACTGCTGGACTCACTGCATTATGTCACTATCTCCCTTTTAGTGGAAAGCTCAAAACTAGACACGGAACTCCAGATGAGGAGACAAGACAAGAACAGACTTTTTATTTTTTTCTGTTCTGAATATAAACTTCCATTGTCCTGATGGCTGCATGCTTGCTCAAATTAGACTAGAATGTGATTAACCTCCTCTGTGTGCACTGCCAACTAGTGTTCCAAGCCTGGTGCACCAGCACTTCCCCACGTTCTTTTCTGCAAAGCTGCACTGTATCCTGTCAACATTCAGCCTACACTGTTGCACTGGATTCACTCCATCATAGTTGCATGAGTTTGCGTTTGCCTTCAAGTCTTCTGCCAGCCCAATTCTCCAGGCTGTTGAAGATCTACTGAATAACAGACAGCTATGTCCTCTAGCTTATCAACCTGTCCCTCCCAATTTAATGTCATACATAATGTCTTACTTTCAGGAATGAATGTACATACTCAGTGGGGGAAGGAAATTCATTCATCTTCATCTGGAGTTTTGACATTAATTATGTCTACATACTTCTCCCTTCATCTCCAGCATCCATATTCAGTTTTTCAAAGAGAAGACAAGCAATAAAGATGTTTCTGCGCTGTGATTCTCTCTGTCTTTAGTCACATAGTGTCTGTGTATGCATCCTGTAGCAATCATCATTTCCTAGATGACGTGATGGGAAACTGAAGACTGTCAATAGATATGCATCTGGAATTCAGGAAAAGTATGTGTATTTTTTGCAGTACATCTCAATGGAATTGAAAAGTTTAGGTAAATTTATTAA
The DNA here is from genome assembly GCA_032466535.1 of Forpus xanthops. Taxonomy (NCBI): domain Eukaryota; kingdom Metazoa; phylum Chordata; class Aves; order Psittaciformes; family Psittacidae; genus Forpus; species Forpus xanthops. Next base: position 47,780 of record JASSUY010046232.1, on the reverse strand, counting down.
TAAAAATGTCTGCAAGTACTTCTTTAACTTATTAAGCAGCATATCAAATGTTTGATCAAATACTAGAGACAGTGGCTTCATCTAAATCGCTGTTTCAGAGCATTCTTGAGAATGCGCAGGGAGTACAAGACACTTATTTTCCTCAGGCGACAGAAAAAAATGGACAGTGGAAGTTACTAAAAACTTCATTGTGCAACTCCCCTTCTTACAGCGTGAGCAAGTTTGTTCTCCAGCTTTAATTACCATCTGATTGTTTCTTGGTTTTTAGAATTTTCTGTATTTGTAAGAAACACTTCAACCTGGCCACAGTTCATAGCTGTTTATTGATTAATATCTTGTCCCAGTTCAGGTCCTGTCCTGGGTTCAGCAGTAGCAGTCATTCTTCTTCTCAGTAGCTGGGGCAATGCTATTTTTTTTTTACTTTAAGGCTAGGAACAGCACTGACAGCACCGATGTTTTCAGTTGCTACTCAGTAATGTTTACTCTGACTAAGGACTTTCTCAGTCTCATGTTCTGCCAGGGAGGAGGGGAAGCCATGAGGAAGCTGAGATGGGACACCTGACCCAAACTGACAAAAGAAGTATTCCATACCACAGCACGCCATGCCCAGTATATAAACTGGGGGCAGTTACCTGGAAGGGTTAGATCACTGCTGGGGTCGGGCTGGGTATCGGTTGGTGGGTGGTGAGCTGTTGTATTCTCTCCCCATGTATTTCCCTTATCATTATTATTATTGGTGGTAGCAGCAGTGGTTTGTGTTATACCTTAGTTACGGGACTACTCTTAACCCATGGGAGTTACATTTTTTTGATTCTCCTCCCCATCCCTCCAGGAGCAGGGGGGGAGTGAGCAAGCAACTGCATGGCTGAATTGCCAGCTGGGTTTAAACCACGACAGGTGCATTCTAACTTCCTTCTTCAGGTAATTCAGCTTTCTTGTCTCTTTTGGAGGAGCTGGCTAATAACTCTCTGGTATTCCCAGTAAGTGGCTGTGTACATTTATGTTCCAGATGCCTTATGTGAATGTTTTTTATTCTGATAAGTCTGTTTAGCTTTTCATATAGGAGGGTTCTGAGATAATTTGTGATCACCATTCTGAATTCTCTAGCTTAGCAATATTAACACACTTTGTTTTTTTAGAGCTTTTCAAGAAAATCCTAACACATGGTTAAACTCTAAAGCAGTACCCATGCTTTGTGACTTTGATTTGTGCATTCTGCTCAGAAATGTCTGCATGCACAGAGTCCCCATTAAGCTGTTTGATTTGAAGCAATCTGGCTGTCTCCAATTATGGTATTTCATTGAAAAAACATCTACCTTCTCTATGGCCCACATGTTGAACTTAGTGCTGTCAGAGTTACAGTTTTAATTTGGAAAATCCTAGTACTTTGTCTTCAGTATAATGATCTTTTATTACACATCATGTGCAGAGCATCTCTACAGTTGGATGTAGCCAAAGAGCTAGGTTTACAGTTTCAGGGGTGCATGGTAAGTGAAAGGAAACATATAGAAAGTCTTTGCTTCGTTTTATGGAACATAACTGCTTTTCACTTAGCAGCATACGTAGGCAGACAAGAATTTTCCGGTTAGGTCTTTGATGGATATTTAGGATTTGCCAAAACTGAAAGATTTAATTTGCTTTTTAAATTTGGTTTACAGAAAATTACCAGTGTTATGCATGTCTTTCTTGGATTTACTTGATTCTCTAGTGGATTTCTTGTAATTAAAATTATAATATTCATCAAGGCTGAAACTTCTTGCACTGTTACTTGTACTACTTTGAGAGACTTCATCTATTGATTTATAATTTTTTTTTTTTTTTTTTAAATTTACATTAGTTCTCATTGACTTTAGGCTTTAGAATTAAAGAGATGAGCCCAAGAATATTCCTGGGTTGAAATGACACAGAGCTGTGCTAAGTATTTTGATATGTTCAGAAAGAGTCTAATTTTTTGTTTTAAACACTTGATCTGTTTAACATACAGGGGTTGTCAGTGATAAGTGCTTCAGGAAGTTTAAAGAGAGACTTGGTTGCTATCTTCATAAGGGATTCTGTTAGACTTTGTTTTTATTTTATTAAATAGAGCAAAGAGAAATAGTAATAGTGGAAAGATGCTATTTTGAGGTGGAATAAATGTCAGGAATTTCTAGTTTAGTTTGCTCCTAACACTTACACATGGCGTAACTTGGTAAAAGCAGGTTACCAATTCACTCTGATCCATTGGACTGCAGTAGCATTTACATTGAAAAGGGTGATTCCTACATCAATTATATACACATTGGAGAAGGCAAAAGTTTTCAATAGCCATATGTTGTATGTGTAATTATGCATTATTTATCTGGCTAATATACTTAAATATCACAAAACAATGATGTGTTAGTGTTAAAGGTGCATTCTATGACTATCAAATAATGAAAATTAAATTTAAAACCCTCTATGCAAGCATGGAAATGTCTCTTTCTCAAATTCCCCTCACTAAATATTGGATGTTATAAAACTTGATCATAATAAAAATGCTCAGAAGGATTTGGGCATCATAGCCAGAGTGGAGAGCTAGTGCATAGACATCTTTTTATGAGCTGTTTTTAGGCATGTGTCTATAACTTTTGTGTGTTTCATAAGGCTGAACAGAATGGTGGAGAGGAGAATTTAAAATAGAATGTATCTTCCATCTAACAAACTAAATATGATACAAGTATCTTTGTTCTTGCTAGTGGAAGTTTTGTTCCATGACTTGTGTTATAACTTGTTAAGTAAGAATGAAGTACAGATGAGGTTTTGGTGGTTTTCCAGTAATACACAGCTAAGCCAATTGGTTTTTTAAACAGTTCATCATCTAAAAGTAGCAATGGGACCCTTTTTCATTTCCTAAAGGAAAATATGAACCTAATTGGGGGCTCGAGGGGAACCAAAACCAACTTCCTTTCAAATAATATAACTATAAAATATAGTAAATATATATATTTATAAAGGCAAGACTTAAATATGCATCAGTGTTTGGGTTCTAGTGAGGGAAAAATAGTTTTGAGAAGATAAACTGGGGTAGCTACTTTCCTTTAGATGTTAGTTAATAGACAAGTTTTAATGAAAATCTGCAGATGTTACACCATACAGAGGGAGTTGATCACAAAATGCAGCAAAGGTTGATTCTAAGCAAATGAAGGCACATGAACAGTCTAATAGTGAAAGTTCATAGAAAGCATTTAGCTTTATTTAAAATACATTGCTGAAAATATAGTTTAAATAGTATTTAGTATATGACTTAAAATATTTAAATGTTAAAAAATTATCAAAGTGTATGTGATTTATGATGCTCTTTGTTAACTCTTTCTATGTTCATTAAGACCTTTGATTATCTTTGAGAAATTTGTTCTTTGTAAGAAATTTGCAGTGGTGTTAGCTAAAGGGGATCTAATGCCTGGGTTTTAATCACTTTCAGGTCTCTTGTAGCTAACCTTGCTGCTGCTAATTGCTATAAGAAGGAAAAACATCTTGATTTGGAGAAGAACTGGAAGTTGGTGGAAAAGGCCAAAGTTTATTATATAGCAGTAAGTTCAGCTTCTTTCAAATTTCTGAAATTCGTATTAAACCTTGTGAGGTCTATGCAATGAGGATGTTTGTTGTTTAGGATGATTTTGTAGGAATACAATGAAATAACATGACTGCTTGAATTCCAGTGTAGTTTGATTTCTTCTAATTTAACCATACAAATGTGGAAGTATGTTTGAGTTGTGTGCTTTCTTAAGTTAGTAGGAAAAATCATAAGAACTGAACGTATTTTCAGAGCATTTGTAGTAGTGCATCAAATTTACATTTCACATTTTCTAGTAAATTGTTGTGAAGGATGCACAAATTATGTAGAAAAACACTATTAGCATAATTATTCACTGCAAACAGTTTGAGCTTATTTGTGTGAACAATCTTAATTGCTATTTATTCCATAGTAATTACTATGGCACCTTATAACTCAGTATTTCAGAAACAATGATTGTGACAAATCTCTTGAATGTGGGCGGTGGGGCAAACTGATTTTGATGATGAAATCTTACTTCTGGAATAAAGGGGGTTTGAGGATGGGGCATTAGCAGATTCAGAATTAGTATTCTGGTTTTTTGCCATCCAGAATGAATCAAGACAGATTAGTGTATTTGTGTAGATTACATCTTGCTTAAATAGAAGCGGTGAATTTGTTTTCATCTTGCTCCCAAGTTGATATGACTGATCAAAATTAGCAAACATCTATGACAGATTAAAACCTCGTAACATGCATGTAATATATGGATTCTGTATGACAGCTGCTTCCATTCCACTACCTAAGCTATGTGGGAACAGCTGGTAAGAAGTGTAAAAAATTGATTATCCAGGAGGAACAAGTTCATTGAAAATACAGTTATTTCTTTTAGGTACTGTTAATGTCTCCTACAGCCTGTCAGTGTGCACTGCTGTAGGCTTTACATGGTTATTATTGATTCTTGTGTATGGCCAAGACTGCTCCTTTACAACTGTCAAAAAATACTTATAACCTTCTCAGTACACAAAGAAAATAACATCCCACTGCTCTGACCATGTTTGTGCTGCAGTTGAAAAAACGCATCGATGTATTGTATACTCACTTTTTATTTCTGTTTTTCAAGTGTTCTGAGTGTTTTTTTCCCAATAATTGTACCTCAGTCTGCTCCAGATACCATGCTTAGGAATTAATGCTATTGGCTAAAAAAATACTGAAGAACTAAGAGTATAGTTAAATAAAGAAGAATGACAGATGTTATCAAGAGCTATACTGCACTACTAAGTTGCTCGTTTGTTGTTTTGGGTTGTGGGGGTGTGTGTGTTTATTTTTAGTGGGTTTTTTTGTTTGGGGTTTGGTTTGTTTGTTGATTTTTTTTTTATCTTACCATGCTAATTTATAATTACCAATGAAGGTATAATCTGGTGCAATTAGATAAACTGAACTTAGAGGAGGGCTCCAAGATAAATGGGAAACGTTACATGAGGTGAGAACAGCTTCGGGTTTTTTGAGATATAGCCTTCATCTTATTTTAGCTCTGGAGCCACTCTTCTGTGTTCAGTCGGTTTGATCACTTAAATTTTGACTAGGTGATTCACTACGCTGATTTTCATATACGTTAAAAGCTGTTCTTCAGGTGGTAGTCCTATGACATCCAAGCTTTGACTAAGAGACAGAATTATTGTACTAAACTGAAGATAAACCCCAAGATGTTAATGTATTAATGATTAAATAAATAACACTGAAGTGGTAACAAATCGTGTTAGATATTTTCAAAGTGGAATTCGGATCAGGGGAACATCTGACTGCAGGAGGAGATCTGTTAGGTAAAGAGCCTGGTTCACACCTGTAGCAAAAACACTCACGGATGGATGGATTCATCTAAGAGATTTCTAAAACTGTTGTAATTTAAGATCACAGGTGGTGCATGTAACTACTTAAGGAAAGGAGACCATATGTAGAACCATATATGCTCATGCTAAAATATATTCATACCTTTTTCTTTCATTTAGCTTCTTTGCTCGCAGGGTTATAGCAGTTTACCAGATTAAACAAAACCATGTAGTGAACAGTTACCATTCCTTAGGTACAGGGTAGCTGTCTGAGTCATTGTCTGCTGATGTCTGTCTTCACTTTAGTTTGGTTACCTTCCTTGGCTTTGCACTGTGCATACGTTGCTTTTCATTTCCTTCTTTCTGTTCAACTGTCACCTATTTATTGGATTGCATTAGAATGTATTTAAGTGACCGACACTTATTCTGGAAATGTGTGTCCTGAGATTATAGAACAATCTATCTTCTTGGCAGAGCAGGGCAGTTGTTGCTTTAAGACAGGTCTGCGATATCCTGTGGTCATCTGTATGTGCATCCTAGAACAGATAATATACTTTTCAATGCAGCTTTGAACAGAATAGTGCTCAGATGAAACTTAGCTCTGAAATCTAATCAATTTACAGAGGAAGGACTAAGTACAAAGGAAAAGATAGTGAAGCCGTGACAGAGCCCTTAAAGACAACTTCTGTTACCATGAATGAACACAATACATTTATTTTAGCCATCTGGTAATCAGATCTGGCAGACAAATTGGAGAAAGACTAGCAAAGAATAGGACCTTTTAAATCACAGATAAAAGCAAAATACAGAGGCTGCCCCAGCTTTCTCAATGATGGTAAACTTTAAAGGTGTATTTTAATCCTTTAAAATTACTCTACTTTGTATCATTTAAGATAGATTGCATGTGCTGTCAAACTCTGTGCAATTTCTTTCCCTTCTCCAGATATAATTCATGCACTTGCAGTAATTTCTACCATTGACATCATATCTTCCAGTCTGTCATACTCATTTCACTGTGGATCAGCTAGCTGTGCTGTGGTGTCTGATTAGAATTCACTCTGAGGGATTTTCTTTGATTCCTACTGGGGCTAGAAAAGGTCTCTTCCTCAGACATTTTCCTTATTTCAGAATAGTTGAGACTTATGATAAGACTAAATATTGTAATTCTGTTTGTGGAATTGTGACTGGGACACAACCTGATGTGAAAAGATGTTAATTTTTTTTTTTTCTTTTTCTTTCTTTCTGTGAATTTATGCTTTCTGTCAAGACTTGCAGTTTAGAATTCTTATCTATCACATTTGCATCTTGCAAACTTGCATGATGAAACTCTACATCTATGCACCTTGTTTGCTGTATTTTCAGAGGCATTTAATAAACTGCTGCTAGTACTGTATTTATGTAGGCATCTCTAAGTTAAATTCTACAACATGTGCTGGATTGTGGGGTGTTTTTTTTGTGGTTTAGGGATTTTGGTTTTGTTTTTTAAGATCATCAATATCTTCAACAGCTGAAATCTATGGAAGTTACTGGTCTTCATTTTCGTTGACATCGCACACAAACATTTCAACATTTTTAGTGCCACTTGCAGTATACAGCTATTAATTTTCATATCTTATGAAGGCCTGAGGTACAAAAACTTTTTTATTATTGTCTATGTTTTTGTTTAAAAACATAATCCACTTAAAAGAGCAAAAAAACCTAAGAATTTTAGTTGTCATTTGACTCCATTAACCACCTGTGTTACTCTGTGTGAGTAAGGTATTTTGCACTTATCCTTTCTTAATGGGAAGAAAATGGAAAAGGGGGGAAGAAAATGGAAAAGGGGGGAAGAAAATGGAAAAGGGGGGAAGAAAATGGAAAAGAGGGGAAGAAAATGCTTTCTTGCATTGAAAGCTGCACTTAACCTTGTGAAAACTTAACTTTGTGAAAACTGACACTGCTTGCTCATACAGAGAGCTGACTTAACTTTCTGCCTATATTTGAACATTATTGCTGCAAGTGTGGTGCTTCCCAGATGTGTGTTCTCTCTTGTTCCAGATAGTCATCTTTATTTCTGCCAATTATTTAGCTTTACTCAATTTGTTCTTCAGTCCAACACCTGCACTCATTTTATGTTTGCAGTTGGAGGCACTGGATGGGAGAAACACTCTCATTTGACGCCAGTATTATCTTGTGCTGAAGTAATAAATGTGTTCTTGAAAGTTCCTTCTGTGCTTCGGGTTTTCTTGTTTTTTTTTTCTGAAATACTTTCCTTCACTAAGCACACGAAATGACAGTATTGACTGCAGTTAGGTACCCTGTCTATAGTAACTTGAGTCTTAGAATGGATTGATTAAGTAGATACCAAAAACCAAACAGATCTTCCTTTAATAACATGCTCGGCTCTTTTCTGTACAAGGGAAAATAGTAGATTGTTGTTTAGGGACTGTATTTGAATTTGTATTTTGAGGATACAGTTTTCGTGCTTAAAGCACTGGTGTTATAGATAATGTCTTTCAAAGCTTTTCTCATTAACATTTACATAGACTCCTTGCCTAGTCATTTCATATAGGTATGGCTTTGCTGATGCTCCTGCTTACCTGTGTCCATTAAAGAGAAGTGGGAACATTTTTACACCATACTTTATGCATTTTGATCTCTTGTCTTAACTATTTGAATTTACAGTGCCTGAAGACTTCAGCTCCTGTACTGCCTATTGTAGGTGGAGGGTAAAGGAGCAATGAAACTTTTATGTAGTGCTAAGGCTTATTTATGTGCAGCTGAATTTTGGCTTGTTTGCTTTCAGAATTGTCATACAGTCTTCTTTTCAGAGAAGACAAAGCTTTCACTCAGCTTTGCATGGGCTGTTGTTATTTTGAAGTCAGTAAAAGTTATTACCGTTCCCTTCTCCTACTTCCATGTACCAAATCGGAGAAATTTCTCAATGGTGATGCCCTTCAGTTGTACTACATTAAGTATAAAAGTATTAAATTTTATAGTACTTCTCAGATTCCAGTATCTGAAGGGGGCCTATAGGGATGCTGGGGAGGGACTCTTCATGAGGGACTGCAGGTAGAGGACAAGGGGTAACGGGTTCAAACTTAAAGAATAGATTGGATCTGAGGAAGAAATTCTTTAGTGTAAGGATGGTGAAGCACTGGAATGGGTTGCCCAGGGAAGTTGTGAGTGCTCCATTGCTGGCAGTGTTCAGGGCCGGGTTGGACATAGCCTTGAGTGTCATGGTTTAGTGAGAGGTGTCCCTGCCCCTGGCAGGAGGGTTGGAACTAGATGATCTTAAAGTCCTTTCCAACCCTAACTATTCTATGATTCTATGATTTGTTATCCCACAGTTAACTTATATTCACCACCTTCAGCATCTATTTTATGTTTGTGTAGTTAATGGCAAGTGTAGTTTATTTTGATGTTAATGACAGCTCTGATCTAGGCCAGGTATCTGTTTGTAGGCCGAGTTTCAAGTAGGAAATACGTTGCAGCATGTCATAATGAACCCAATGTAACATACCTATCTGCAGGAGGAAATGTTTTTAAAGCTTCAACCACCCTGGTATGTTTCAACAAATACTGTAGTATTTTTATATGTATTTTCTTCTAATGCCTAAGTGCTTGTCTAAGCAGAGAAATAGTGTAGTGGTGTAGTGGGCTTGATGTGGAATTATCTGGTTTCAGCATGAGTGTCAAAACATAAGCTTGATGTCAGCAATGTATGGCAAAGCTTAAATAACGTTCGACAGTATTTTACATGGGGTTTGGCTATTCTACTTGGGAAAAAATGCTGATTATTATAACAATGTAAGTATAAATGAAATTTCTTTTGTGCTCTCTCCTCCTTTTGGAAGCATATTCAATGAAGGCATTTTTATTGTAATTTACTGCTATGATAAGTATGATAATTTGCAATGAATTGTGATAGTTTTTCTTTTTTTTTCTTTTGTCTGTGTGTGCATCATGGGAAATGAGGAATGTAGACACTGGCAGGAATCAAAATATCCCCTAAAAAAAAGACATTTGCTTGAATAACTCCACAATAGCTTTTTTTTCCATTGATAACTTCTGCCATAGTACTCTGGCATTAGTTTGTATGCCATTTGACATGCAAAACTATTTCTCATAATAATGAATAGGTTTTATGGCCAGGAAAATGCCATTCTGAATGTCTTAATCATAAAAAAGAAGCTTTGGCTAGCAACAGTTAGCTGTGGCCTTTTTTGCTGGCCTGGAGTAACATCACCTTCCTGAAACCCATCATCCTGAGGGACTGTATTTTCTGGAAGGTATAGCTGAAGTGTGATGCATTTGTTGTGGAGACATGATAGGCGCTCTATCTAACCAGGAAGCCAATCCGCTATTTACTGGCTTCCAAGATAAATATGGGAAAAATACTCTTATAAATACCAAATTTCACAACTTCATTTCTTGCATCAAAATGCAAAAAGAGAGCTTTGTCTAAACTGCCACCAGCACGTGTTACATCATTCTCTGATGTCTTTAGTATGTGCTGTGCATTATGCTACCATTTCATGTGTAAATTCTCATGCATAGACAGTTTTACCAGAATTTTGTCAAATGGTTTATATGAAAAAGCGAATTAGAAACTTTTTTTCCTATTTTTTGTGAAGTTTGATTCTCAGGGTGTCATTCTTCGAGGATGAATGCTTTGTACTTTATGCAGAAAAATAGATCATCAACTTTCAAGAAAGATTGTACCTATTTTTCTTTGAATTGAAGACCAGTGTGGATCTGTCTAACATCATAAAAATATTTCTTTCTAAATGTTCACCTCTGTTATTTATTATATTTATTTATACGAAGAAATACATTTTCTTTCTTGTCATTCTCCTCCTGCCCCAGTAGCCTTTAAATTGCAGATAGACTTCTTCAGCACAGTAATTAGTGAAGATCAGTCATCGCTCTTTTTATCATGTGGTTTTTGGGTGTTTTTTAGAAGAATGCATTATTAGAGCACTTACACAGCCAGTCTAGCTGCAACAGCCAAGCAGCAATAGCAGTGCCATTTTTCACAAAGAAAATGTTGAACAGGAGCCAAATGTTTGGTGGCAGAGTCTGTTGCTAGGAAATCAAGTTCCCGAGGCGATTAATGACAAAGCAAGCAATAACAAGAAGGCAGAATTACAGATTTAAAAGAGAGGGAGAAAAAAAGTGGTTGGTGTTATAATTACCCAAAGAAATCCGTACTCATTAAATTGGCTGTTTTTATGATTGACTTTAATTGGAGGTTAGCTCAGATATTTAGCTCCTTTCCCACCCCTTTAAACACACACATGCACATAATCTGTAGAACTGCAGACTTGTTTTTCTAAGCATTGAGAGGAGCTTGCCCTGTAATTTGATCCCCACTGACAGATGCATTTTCTATGCTGCCATTTTGAATTAACCTATTGTGCAACAATTTTCCTCAGCTCTGTTGAATAAAACATCAAGTCTTATTACCTCAGATGGATTTGATAGAGTAAAAGAATGTACTTCTAGCTGAAGTAGACTATTTGCAATGAGTTCAGTGATTTGAACTCTGCCAACAAGCACCAATAATTTGTGATGTATACTTAAAGAATGAAAGAGAGAAGAGCCACGTGGGGGGTCTTTTTGGCTGTGTGAAGTTCAAACGCAAACCTCAGAGTAATATTGTTGTTTGTGCTAAGGTTATTCCCAAGATCAAGCCTTTTTAGATAAAGCATGTTAACTAAGATTTTTGCCATTAAGCAGATTGGTTTTGAACCGGAGATTCTCTTACCCCCAGTGGTTATCCAAACTATCAGGCTGCTGCAGGGTTAGAAAAATAAAAATCAATCCCCTCTCCCAGAAACCCCAACAGTTGGATTTTTCCTCCGAGACTTCTTTTGTGAAAAGAAATTTTCCCTTGTAATGTTTAACTGGAATAAATGATGGTTTAAAGTGATTTAAAATTCCAAATAATTTGTATCCTGTGCTACGGGAAGAACAGGCTTTCACCTTATTCACTTTTCTCCCCAATTAGAAAAACTTATGCAGTCAATTCAACAAAATTTTGGCACAGAAATGGGGATGAAACTGACCCTGACATTTAAATCCCGTCATGTTTCATCGATCATGTTCAAGACAATATTCCCTACTTGCAGCCAGTGATAAGTGAAAATATATCCTTTTACAGTACCTGTAAGTGAACATATAGAAGATAACTCTAAAAGCTAAGTGATGCCATAGCTCTCCAAATTCGTAATCAAACAGTGAAACAATAGAACTGCATGTGTTCTGTCCAACAATACCCACGTTACTAATCAGATGCCAATGCCAAGCTGTCTGCTTTGTTAAATACCCAGGTTCCCTGAGGCAACAAAACAGCTGCTATAACTACTATGAAATTTGGTAGCTCAATCTATTTTTGCTACCCTTGGGCTATCAACCTACTGTTAATTCAGACCACCCCAATTGGTACACTTTAGGGATTTTTTTCAAAGTGTTTGTAATTAAAATGATAAAACATCATTATTACTCCAAAGACATTGTGTGTGCTTTGCATTTGACAGTTACCTACAGAGATAAACTCAGCAAGTAATTTTCATTGACATAATGGTTGTGATTGTATTATGCTTTTAAAAGTATATTGCTTTTTTTGGGGGGGGGGGGGGAGGGGGAGAAAGGGCATTCTTTTATTTCATTAGTAAAATTTGTAAATCTGTTGAAATACTAAATAAGCCTCTTGGTTGTGAACTACTTGCCTGCAAAGGTTGAATCAGGCTTTGTAGCAGTCTGAGAAGAGGCATTCACCAGGGCCAGGGACCCGCTGTGCTGCCCTCGGACCACTGCAGAGACCTCTGTCCCAGATGCCTCTACCTTTAGAGACAGTGGGTCTCAGATGTAAAGTCTGGGCAGACTAAACACACCATTTAGATGTAAATTAAAAAGGAAAACCTTCATAATCTAAGGGGTGAGGGAAATTTTTACTGCAGGTCCTCTTGCATGTCAGTCTGTATTAGATGCTCTCTTTATGAGAGCACATGAATTTTGTCTGTTACCATGTCAACTTTTTAGAGCAAAATCTCAAAACTAAAGCAGCAGCAAATCGAGGCGTTAGAAGCTCTGACTGAAACAATATTGGTTCCATCTTAAATTATTTTTCATTTCAGTACCTCTCTGTTAAGGTTTAAACAGAATCATTAATTTAAGACTGTTCCCTGAAACTGGAATTTGTGAGTTTTTCTCATTTGAGGTAACTTGCTTGTTGTGGATGCTGACTGACAAATTTGTATTAAATTGATAGTCACCACTATGTGTACAGTTGATGGAAATTTAGGGTTCTACCTTTATCTGAAGAAGTTGGTCTCATTAACACATGGAGATGTCATAGTTTGCATTGCCCTGGAATGTAAATCTTTATTTCTGTCATCAACTGCTTCATTAAAAGGACCGCATATAAATTCTATAGCAGTTGTGCTCTGTTTTACATGAAAAAGGTTAATTTTTTAATAACAAAAAACTATGTGCATATGTGTAACTTGGAAGCGGTATTAAGCTATTTGTGGTAGCCCATTCCTTGGTCTGAAGTTGAAATTATAGTTCCTGTTATCATTTGTGTGTATAATAGGGACAGTGCACAAACTTTTTTTTTTATCCCCTTGCAAAAGTTTATGATTAATTATTTAGAATCATAGAATTTTTTAGATTGGACAAGATCTTTCAGATCACTGAGTCCCAGCATTAACCTTTGAATTGAGCACTCTGTTTTTTCAAAGACAGAAACTTTTGCATTGAAATTATAGAGTGTTATAATATGTATGCACAGTACAATGTACATAAAGTCTTCCTCCTAGCTCAAAGACTGAACTGTACTGAATGCCACTGACCTACACTGTAGACTACAGGTGTTTTGAAATAGCAGAGGTTGCAAGCAGTGTGGGAACCTGAGGACTACTTTTGATTCTACAATTAGTAACTATTTTAAAAAGAATGTTTTTACAGTATAGCTAATCATTGTACTAAAAATAAGACCATGAAATTTGCATGCTACATTGTGATTAGCAGTTGTGTGCTTAAAATAAAAAGTATTTTTCAAAAATGTTTCTGCACAGATTTTCAAAGATAACATACTAAAGGTGTGCATAGTATGCCTTATAAATTGGGCTTTCTACAACTTTGCAATAGATTCTTTGGCCCTTTAGGAAGTAGAAGAGATGAGTCCTGTGAATCCTATATGTTACTGGATTTATTTGAAAAAGGGGTTGACTTATCCCCAAAACAGGCTCTGAACGGTCATTTATACAAGACTGTGGGACATAAGACAGATCCTGGATTGGCCTTGGTGCAACACAAGAAAAGACTTTTCCGCTTTTGTAGGCAACATCTGCTTTAGTTGAGACCTTTGTGGTGTTTGCTGAGTTTCTTTTTAAAGAACTGGAACTGACCCTTAAAGGTAGATCTGAGCATTAGTTGCAGGGCTAATGGTCAGTCAGCAGTGCAGTGGGTCACATGCTTGGTAAATGTGCTTCAGACTGGTTTGGCCAAAAGAAGGATCCTCCTTTTTTCTTTTCATGTTCCTTTAATTAAGGATAGAATACAGGGTGGAATATGTAAGGAAATACTAATTTCTGAATAAGTAATAAGTGCTCTTTTAGAAGAAATTCCTAAGTTGGAGAAACAGAGGAAGACACTGTTCCCTTCTGAGACCTATCAAGATCGTCGTGGTAGCAGGTAGGGCTGTCTGATTAAGTCATTTTAACAATATGAGCAAAATAAAAACACCAGTGCTAATCCTTGCAATGGTCTGACTTACACAAAAGCTAAGGGCAATTAGATTTTTGTTCATAATAGAAGGATTTTGCTGATGCAGCTGCTGTAGGAAACCCTCCTGGGGATTTACACTTCTGTCTAGCATAAGCCCCCTAATGTAGAAACAGCTTATAACAGCTGCTAGAGTAGCAGAAATGCTCTCACCTTCTGAGCCTAATCATACTTGCACCAAAGTTTTTCTTGGCAGGACTATGTTGATTAAGGACAATGTGGTTTTTTTCATGTTTCTAAATAACGTAGCTGCTTGGTCAAAATCGTTTGATAAATACCTGGCAATACTATTGATTCACCATCAATATCAGCATACTCAGACATCATAGTGTATAGATATGGCAAAAACCTTTCTAACTCACAAGATTTCTCATTTCATAAAATGATTTCTCATTTCTAATAATGTCTAGCCCTTGACAGTCGGTAGATGAGATCTGTCTTGTGTCACTTCTTATACTGAAGTTTCCGAAATTGTTTTGCACAATGCCACTGCTCCTAATAGTTTTTTTGCTAACTGTGGTCTTGCCAGATGCAATATAACAATACTTTCCTGCAGATTTGAAAATGGTGAGGAACAGCAGTTAACAGTATTTAGCATGAAATATGCCTCAGCATATGCCTCTGAACATGTCTTTTTAAGACCATATGGAGTATAATTGGTGCTGAACAACATTGAGGTGTTTTGTGAAAAGTAAAGGCTAAGCATTATAGAGAGTCATAAAATCTTAAAGAATGAGACAAATGGAGAGAAAGGTATAAAAGAGGGAGGTACTGAGTATTCTGTCTTACTCTGTCTGCATAACCCGAAGTAAGAGACCACAGTATTTTTAATAGATTTCTCTTCACAATAGGGTTAAAATTAAGAAATTCAGCAAAGAATGGCATGTAATGGGCATGGAAGATGGCATAAGTCATTGGAAGTAAGCAGAAACAACCTTACCATCCATTGAGAGCACCCAAGAGAATATTGGCATTTATAGGTGGGCTTGCTATCATTGGCTCACTTTTGTATATGGAGTTCTTGAGGCACTTGATCACAGCGAAGTAAGGTAATAATTAATTTCATCTTTAAATATGAATTTCCCTTGTCCTTTGGAGGGCTGGAGTGAAAACTTAACAGGTTTTATTCATTTACTTATTAAGAGATCTTATTTCCGAAAGACAATTTAGAATAGCAGAGCAATGTACTAAAATTAAAATTCCTCACCATTATACTAAATTTAATCATGAACTGCAGCTGAATGTAGAAAAAATTCACAAACTAGAAGTGATTGAAAATTTCCAACAACATGAAGGATCCAATTTTCTTTGAAGAAAAAGAGAAATTTTCAATGAGTCTGTATAATAAAGGATAGCAAGTATTCATTTCCCAGAACTACTGCTGTCCCTAAGTGCTTCTTTATACTGCTGAGAATGGGTTGAAGAGAGTTTCTGCTGAGGGCTGTAGATTCTTATCTGCCTAATTGAGCCATCATTTGTTGACATGAGGGAAATCATGTGACCTGCCTTTAATGCATTTCTCAGTAGCAGCAGAAGTGTAATATGTAGATCATGGAAGGGGAACAGAAAATGTTAAATTTTTTAGAATAGCCTCCTACATGGAATACTGTGAGGTTTGATTTGCAGTAAGATCAAATGTTTGAACATTTGCACAGTAAATGCGTTAAATAAAATCATCAGATTCTAATTGCTTTGAAAGCATTGAACTTCTTTCTATTACAAAGCCTCCAAACCTTCAGAATGTGAATTTAATAAGTTCTTAGTTTTATCAGTATGATGATAAAATTATGTCAGTAGAATTGAAAGCAGGTATCACCTTTCTTTTCTTTTGAGCAAAAATGTCCACATAGTAATCTGTCCAATTGCAGAGTTGGTACCAAGTGTTGCACAGAGGTAAAAGGAACAACAGAAACATTCAATATTATCATTTAGTAGATCAGTATCAGAAAAGGGTATTTAAAACCCCTGTAATTGGAGGCACATTCTCGTCCATTTAGCACAGCAATTTTATATTAAACTTCAGTCGTGCTCCCATATCAAATATCCTGTTTTATAGAAGGTGTGCTGCTGTCATTTTTCCTTATTTAACTCTAGGTTGAACTGATTTATCTATAAGAAAAGTTAATTTCAGTTTTGTTTTTAAAATAAGTGATTACTGGCTGCTGTTGATGAAGTGATAGCTTAGATTGGAGGATTAGGGGTGCAGCAGCAAAAACACTGTAGAATGATATGTGGACATCATGTAACTGAGGAGCCTGAGACTGATACAACTCTGAAGACTAGCTTACCAATGAATAAGGTAATTTAATGGCATCTGCAAATTTTCCTATAACTAGCAGTCATGTCACCACTGACCTGACAGGAAAGAGTATCGGAAGAGTATGAGTCTTTCTGCAACTGCAGAGCTCTGTAGGAAATCCTCTGAGCTGCAGTTGAAAGAGCACTGCATGTGCTTCTCTTGTTTTGCTCTTGTCTAGACATCCACTTGTGGCTGCTGTTGGGATGCGGTACAGGACAAAGAGGAACTTTGAGATGATAATTTAATATTGCAGATTTATAGTTCAAAAGATTGATGGCTTGCACCTCTCATTCTTCATTTTTGACCTAGTGAGAGAAGAAAGATGTGAACAATAATGAAAAGTGAGACAAAAGTGTTAGCGGTGAAAAAGAAAAGTATCAATATTTAGATGCTAGGAAAAAATGCTCCTGGGCATGTTATAACATTGTGTCTGTTACTGTTTTACATAGAAAGAATACACATACTGTAATATTTAATTTTCAGAAAGTTTTGGTAATATTAATACACTAGAGTACAGCTCACACATTTGTGAGCCATGGCAGAGCATTTACTGTGTTTTCCACATTGCTCAAGCTATTGATTTTAGATTTGCAAATAGGTTTTGTTACGCCATAATTCTCTTTAAGCCTGTATTATTGACTAGAAAGAGATTCAACAGTTGATATCTGCCCTGAAGGCAAATTTTAAATTCTGACTGCACCATGTAATAATATGTAAGTAAGTAAAAAAATCAAGGATGGATTTTGACTTTCACATGTAAAAGGCAACACCTAGCATGCTACCATGGATATGAATTGCATTTTCTAAGATGAAGGCTATAATAGCTAAAAAGCCATAATTGAATCACAGTCAATATATATTTAACCGGGAGTCCGAGTCATCGTTACCACCTCTTGTTTCTCCATTTGGGAGAATCAGAGAATCATAGAATAGTTAGGGTTGGAAAGGACCTTAAGATCATCTAGTTCCAACCCCCCTGCTCTGGGCAGGGGCACCTCCCACTATAATTCATAACATTTGACAGAGCACGGGATATTTTGTTGCTGAGTGACATATTGTCAGGAAGGAAGAGCACTGCTACATTTTCCCCCATTCTCCTCATTTCAGCCCAGTTAGATTAAGAAGTAGTAAACTTCGCTGTTTGCTTCCTCCTTTCTACTCATAATTTAAATATATTTGTACATATACAACTGATACATCAACTGGGATTTGGAAAGTAATTTGCTCCTTCTCCTAACAGTTTGGAGTGGTATTGTTAGAAAGCCAGTAAGACCTTTTTTCCAAAAGTCTAAGTTCAATCATTATCTTGTCTTTTCATTCTTATTAGTACCATATGTACTATAATACTAAAAGGAGTAAGTTACATTTTATTTTAAGTAGAAACTACTTAATATTGCATCAGTTTTACAAAACTGTATTGTCCTCATGTTACAATTCAGCTAAGTTTTAAATTTTTATAATTTTAACAT